>OX463755.1:147230546-147375565 GCA_949824845.1 Rhingia rostrata | reverse complement strand
GGTAGGATGGTAGGATGGTAGGATGGTAGGATGGTAGGATGGTAGGATGGTAGGATGGTAGGATGGTAGGATGGTAGGATGGTAGGATGGTAGGATGGTAGGATGGTAGGATGGTAGGATGGTAGGATGGTAGGATGGTAGGATGGTAGGATGGTAGGATGGTAGGATGGTAGGATGGTAGGATGGTAGGATGGTAGGATGGTAGGATGGTAGGATGGTAGGATGGTAGGATGGTAGGATGGTAGGATGGTAGGATGGTAGGATGGTAGGATGGTAGGATGTAGGATGGTAGGATGGTAGGATGGTAGGATGGTAGGATGGTAGGATGGTAGGATGGTAGGATGGTAGGATGGTAGGATGGTAGGATGGTAGGATGGTAGGATGGTAGGATGGTAGGATGGTAGGATGGTAGGATGGTAGGATGGTAGGATGGTAGGATGGTAGGATGGTAGGATGGTAGGATGGTAGGATGGTAGGATGGTAGGATGGTAGGATGGTAGGATGGTAGGATGGTAGGATGGTAGGATGGTAGGATGGTAGGATGGTAGGATGGTAGGATGGTAGGATGGTAGGATGTAGGATGGTAGGATGGTAGGATGGTAGGATGGTAGGATGGTAGGATGGTAGGATGGTAGGATGGTAGGATGGTAGGATGGTAGGATGGTAGGATGGTAGGATGGTAGGATGGTAGGATGGTAGGATGGTAGGATGGTAGGATGGTAGGATGGTAGGATGGTAGGATGGTAGGATGGTAGGATGGTAGGATGGTAGGATGGTAGGATGGTAGGATGGTAGGATGGTAGGATGGTAGGATGGTAGGATGGTAGGATGGTAGGATGGTAGGATGGTAGGATGGTAGGATGGTAGGATGGTAGGATGGTAGGATGGTAGGATGGTAGGATGGTAGGATGGTAGGATGGTAGGATGGTAGGATGGTAGGATGGTAGGATGGTAGGATGGTAGGATGGTAGGATGGTAGGATGGTAGGATGGTAGGATGGTAGGATGGTAGGATGGTAGGATGGTAGGATGGTAGGATGGTAGGATGGTAGGATGGTAGGATGGTAGGATGGTAGGATGGTAGGATGGTAGGATGGTAGGATGGTAGGATGGTAGGATGGTAGGATGGTAGGATGGTAGGATGGTAGGATGGTAGGATGGTAGGATGGTAGGATGGTAGGATGGTAGGATGGTAGGATGTAGGATGGTAGGATGGTAGGATGGTAGGATGGTAGGATGGTAGGATGGTAGGATGGTAGGATGGTAGGATGGTAGGATGGTAGGATGGTAGGATGGTAGGATGGTAGGATGGTAGGATGGTAGGATGGTAGGATGGTAGGATGGTAGGGATGTAGGATGGTAGGATGGTAGGATGGTAGGATGGTAGGATGGTAGGATGGTAGGATGGTAGGATGGTAGGATGGTAGGATGGTAGGATGGTAGGATGGTAGGATGGTAGGATGGTAGGATGGTAGGATGGTAGGATGGTAGGATGGTAGGATGGTAGGATGGTAGGATGGTAGGATGGTAGGATGGTAGGATGTAGGATGGTAGGATGGTAGGATGGTAGGATGGTAGGATGGTAGGATGGTAGGATGGTAGGATGGTAGGATGGTAGGATGGTAGGATGGTAGGATGGTAGGATGGTAGGATGGTAGGATGGTAGGATGGTAGGATGGTAGGATGGTAGGATGGTAGGATGGTAGGATGGTAGGATGGTAGGATGGTAGGATGGTAGGATGGTAGGATGGTAGGATGGTAGGATGGTAGGATGGTAGGATGGTAGGATGGTAGGATGGTAGGATGGTAGGATGGTAGGATGGTAGGATGGTAGGATGGTAGGATGGTAGGATGGTAGGATGGTAGGATGGTAGGATGGTAGGATGGTAGGATGGTAGGATGGTAGGATGGTAGGATGGTAGGATGGTAGGATGGTAGGATGGTAGGATGGTAGGATGGTAGGATGGTAGGATGGTAGGATGGTAGGATGGTAGGATGGTAGGATGGTAGGATGGTAGGATGGTAGGATGGTAGGATGGTAGGATGGTAGGATGGTAGGATGGTAGCATGGTAGGATGGTAGGATGGTAGGATGGTAGGATGGTAGGATGGTAGGATGGTAGGATGGTAGGATGGTAGGGTGGTAGGATATTAGGATGGTAGGATGGTAGGATGGTAGGATGGTAGGATGGTAGGATGGTAGGATGGTAGGATGGTAGGATGGTAGGATGGTAGGATGGTAGGATGGTAGGATGGTAGGATGGTAGGATGGTAGGATGGTAGGATGGTAGGATGGTAGGATGGTAGGATGGTAGGATGGTAGGATGGTAGGATGGTAGGATGGTAGGATGGTAGGATGGTAGGATGGTAGGATGGTAGGATGGTAGGATGGTAGGATGGTAGGATGGTAGGATGGTAGGATGGTAGGATGTAGGATGGTAGGATGGTAGGATACGATGGTACGATGGTACGATGGTACGATGGTAGGATGATAGGATGGTAGGATGGTATAATGGATGGTAGGATGGTAGGATGGTAGTATTGTAGGATGGTAGGATGGTAGGATGGTAGGATGGTAGGATGGTAGGATGGTAGGATGGTAGGATGGTAGGATGTAGGATGGTAGGATGGTAGGATGGTAGGATGGTAGGATGGTAGGATGGTAGGATGGTAGGATGGTAGGATGGTAGGATGGTAGGATGGTAGGATGGTAGGATGGTAGGATGGTAGGATGGTAGGATGGTAGGATGGTAGGATGGTAGGATGGTAGGATGGTAGGATGGTAGGATGTAGGACGATGGTACGATGGTACGATGGTAGGATGATAGGATGGTAGGATGGTATAATGGTAGGATGGTAGGATGTTAGGTAGGATGGTAGGATGGTAGGATGGTAGGATGGTAGGATGGTAGGATGGTAGGATGGTAGGATGGTAGGATGGTAGGATGGTAGGATGGTAGGATGGTAGGATGGTAGGATGGTAGGATACGATGGTACGATGGTACGATGGTAGGATGATAGGATGGTAGGATGGTATAATGGTAGGATGGTAGTATGGTAGGATGGTGGGATGGTAGGATGGTAGGATGGTTGGATGGTAGGATGGTAGGATGATAGGATGATAGGATGGTAGGATGGTAGGATGGTAGGATGGTAGGATGGTAGGATGGTAGGATGGTAGGATGGTAGGATGGTAGGATGGTAGGATGGTAGGATGGTAGGATGGTAGGATGGTAGGATGGTAGGATGGTAGGATGGTAGGATGGTAGGATGGTAGGATGGTAGGATGGTAGGATGGTAGGATGGTAGGATGGTAGGATGGTAGGATGGTAGGATGGTAGGATGGTAGGATGGTAGGATGGTAGGATGGTAGGATGGTAGGATGGTAGGATGGTAGGATGGTAGGATGGTAGGATGGTAGGATGGTAGGATGGTAGGATGGTAGGATGGTAGGATGGTAGGATGGCAGGATGGTAGGATGGTAGGATGGTAGGATGGTAGGATGGTAGGATGGTAGGATGGTAGGATGGTAGTATTGTAGGATGGTAGGATGGTAGGATACGATGGTACGATGGTAGGATGATAGGATGGTAGGATGGTATAATGGTAGGATGGTAGGATGGTAGTATGGTAGGGTGGTAGTATGGTAGGATGGTTGGATGGTAGGATGGTAGGATGGTAGGATGGTAGGATGGTAGGATGGTAGGATGGTAGGATGGTAGGATACGATGGTAGGATGGTAGTATGGTAGGGTGGTAGTATGGTAGGATGGTAGGATGGTAGGATGGTAGGATGGTAGGATGGTAGGATGGTAGGATGGTAGGATGGTAGGATGGTAGGATGGTAGGATGGTAGGATGGTAGGATGGTAGGATGGTAGGATGGTAGGATGGTAGGATGGTGGGATGGTAGGATGGTAGGATGGTAGGATGGTAGTATTGTAGGATTGTAGGATGGTAGGATGGTAGGATGGTAGGATGGTAGGATGGTAGGATGGTAGGATGGTAGGATGGTAGGATGGTAGGATGGTAGGATGGTAGGATGGTAGGATGGTAGGATGGTAGGATGGTAGGATGGTAGGATGGTAGGATGGTAGGATGGTAGGATGGTAGGATGGAAGGATGGTAGGATGGTAGGATGGTAGGATGGTAGGATGGTAGGATGGTAGGATGGTAGGATGGTAGGATGGTAGGATGGTAGGATGGTAGGATGGTAGGATGGTAGGATGGTAGGATGGTAGGATGGTAGGATGGTAGGATGGTAGGATGGTAGGATGGTAGGATGGTAGGATGGTAGGATGGTAGGATGGTAGGATGGTAGGATGGTAGGATGGTAGGATGGTAGGATGGTAGGATGGTAGGATGGTAGGATGGTAGGATGGTAGGATGGTAGGATGGTAGGATGGTAGGATGGTACGATGGTAGGATGGTACGGTGGTAGGATGGTACGATGGTACGATGGTACGGTGGTACGATGGTACGGTGGTACGATGGTAGGATGGTACGATGGTAGGATGGTAGGAGGGTACGATGGTAGATGGTAGATGGTAGATGGTAGATGGTAGATGGTAGATGGTAGGATGGTAGGATGGTAGGATGGTAGGATGGTAGGATGGTAGGATGGTAGGATGGTAGGATGGTAGGATGGTAGGATGGTAGGATGGTAGGATGGTAGGATGGTAGGATGGTAGGATGGTAGGATGGTAGGATGGTAGGATGGTAGGATGGTAGGATGGTAGGATGGTAGGATGGTAGGATGGTAGGATGGTAGGATGGTAGGATGGTAGGATGGTAGGATGGTAGGATGGTAGGATGGTAGGATGGTAGGATGGTAGGATGGTAGGATGGTAGGATGGTAGGATGGTAAGGATGGTAGGATGGTAGGATGGTAGGATGGTAGGATGGTAGGATGGTAGGATGGTAGGATGGTAGGATGGTAGGATGGTAGGATGGTAGGATGGTAGGATGGTAGGATGGTAGGATGGTAGGATGGTAGGATGGTAGGATGGTAGGATGGTAGGATGGTAGGATGGTAGGATGGTAGGATGGTAGGATGGTAGGATGGTAGGATGGTAGGATGGTAGGATGGTAGGATGGTAGGATGGTAGGATGGTAGGATGGTAGGATGGTGGGATGGTAGGATGGTGGGATGGTAGGATGGTAGGATGGTAGGATGGTAGGATGGTAGGATGGTAGGATGGTAGGATGGTAGGATGGTAGGATGGTAGGATGGTAGGATGGTAGGATGGTAGGATGGTAGGATGGTAGGATGGTAGGATGGTAGGATGGTAGGATGGTAGGATGGTAGGATGGTAGGATGGTAGGATGGTAGGATGGTAGGATGGTAGGATGGTAGGATGGTAGGATGGTAGGATGGTAGGATGGTAGGATGGTAGGATGGTAGGATGGTAGGATGGTAGGATGGTAGGATGGTAGGATGGTAGGATGGTAGGATGGTAGGATGGTAGGATGGTAGGATGGTAGGATGGTAGGATGGTAGGATGGTAGGATGGTAGGATGGTAGGATGGTAGGATGGTAGGATGGTAGGATGGTAGGATGTAGGATGGTAGGATGGTAGGATGGTAGGATGGTAGGATGGTAGGATGGTAGGATGGTAGGATGGTAGGATGGTAGGATGGTAGGATGGTAGGATGGTAGGATGGTAGGATGGTAGGATGGTAGGATGGTAGGATGGTAGGATGTAGGATGGTAGGATGGTAGGATGGTAGGATGGTAGGATGGTAGGATGGTAGGATGGTAGGATGGTAGGATGGTAGGATGGTAGGATGGTAGGATGGTAGGATGGTAGGATGGTAGGATGGTAGGATGGTAGGATGGCAGGATGTTACGATGGTAGGATGGTAGGATGGCAGGATGGTAGGATGGTAGGATGGTAGGATGGTAGGATGGTAGGATGGTAGGATGGTAGGATGGTAGGATGGTAGGATGGTAGGATGGTAGGATGGTAGGATGGTAGGATGGTAGGATGGTAGGATGGTAGGATGGTAGGATGGTAGGATGGTAGGATGGTAGGATGGTAGGATGGTAGGATGGTAGGATGGTAGGATGGTAGGATGGTAAGATGGTAGGATGGTAGGATGGTAGGATGGTACCATCCGGTGCTTTAATTCTTATAATTAGTTTTAATGGATCTAGCCCATACAGGTTTGTTAACGATATTTATGCAAAACTATTAAATACATTTTTGATGAGTATTTGAAAATTGGGTGTAGTTTTAGAAAAAATATTTTTGTTTACCTTTTTTTCATCTTAAGTTCTACTTATGGACATGTCATAGCATGGCATTGATTTAGGTCTTTGGGTCAAGTCTTGACTTAGAAAAAGTGTTTTTTTAAGTTCAGATTCAAGTGATATTTTTATTAAGGGCAGAGAACATTATTTGGTTATATGAAACAATCAGACGAATGACATCTTCTGTATGCTTATGTTGCAAAGCGGATTTAATTTTTCATGTCCAATTAAATAAAAGTGTTATAGAAAAGGGGATAGATTTCTAACTGTAATTAGTCTTGGCTGAAAGATAGAAACCCCGCCTCCTTTTATTTTACGGGAAAACCAACTTACTGGCCAACTGATATTACTTAAATACCGGATTTTATCGATTTTTTCATTGTAAGAGGTCTGCAGTCCAATCGAATCAAAGTTGAAGAATATTTTGATTTTCGCTCTGGTCATTCTCCGGTCGTTCTAGATACACTATTCGACTGAGTGTATCGCTTAGATCCAAATTGGAACTCGAAATCGCGGTTGACTATTTAATCCAAAAGCAGCATGGGATAATAACTCCTCAATAATGCAAAATAGCGGCCTAGAGAAACATCAAGTACCCACAAGAAATAACAAATTTGGTTACAAAAACAAAAAAATCTTGTAAAAGATGGCACCAAACTCGTGCCTAGCAATATAAATCACATCTCAATCGGTTAAGTAACTTGCTGTCGAATTCGATTAAAGCTTTTAAAAACCGTGCAGTAGAAACCTATCTCCAAAGCCTAAGCCCTTGCAAAGAATCGAAAGCAATTTGGGAAGCAATTAAAGTCATAAAACGGCAAAAAACGTTGTGCCACCAATTAGGGTAACTCTTGAGTTACGTCTTGACGATTGGCCAAAAAGCGATAACGAAGAAGCAGAAGTTTTTGACTCATGTCTTGAGGAAACATTTAAACCATTGATGGTCCAGAAAACATTAATTTATTCGAGACTGTAAAATATAAAAAAAATTATGCTGCAACAGGTTCGTTAGTACCCAGGCCCTAGCTTTTTTCGAGACTACAACCGATAGTAATATATGCCAGTATTGCCGTGTTTAAACGGGAGATGTAGAAACTAAAGCCTATATGGCTCCGTTTATGACCTGATTACATGAGAACTTTTTAAAATGTTGCTTCGGAAGGATTTAACTAAACACCTCTACATTATAAGTGCAGCAATTAGATTAGAATACATACGCAGAAACAGCGACACTATTTGGATGCGTATTTGTTGTAAGTGCCTGACTTAGGCAAGAAGTCTTATGTTTCCAAGACATTAGCGAACGCATTGTAACAATCCGCATCATGGCTAAAATCGTCAACATAAGCCTTATATGCGCGCACTTCCCAACGGCGGAAAAAGATGATTTAGCTAAGGACTGCTTCTATGAGCTCCTTGACAAAACCTATGAGCGACTACCGAAGAACGATGTTAAAATCGTGCCAGGAGATTTTAACTTAAAGGTAGGAAGAGAAGACATCTTTAGCAGCATTGTCGGAAAATAAATCTTACACGACAGCACGTCTGGTAACACACTTAGGCTAATTGACTTCGCTACGGAACGAAATGCCATTATAGATAGTACACGGTTTTCATACATCGATATCCATAAGAGGACATGGTGGTCTCCAGATCAACGAACGGTCAACCAAATTGATCACATTGCGATTTAGAAGATGTACGCATCCAGTATTTTGGATTTCCGAACATTCCGATGAACCAGCATCGAATCGGACCACTACCATGTTGCAGCCAAGGTAAGAATGGGGATATCCACCACGCCACAACAATCCAGAAATACTGTGAAAAAAATTAATGTCGAAATACTGCAATCGCAAGAGACCGCCAAGACCTTCGCGCAACGCGTATCCCTAAACCTCTCGATTAGCACCATACCACCAGCCTCGAATGTCGAAGAACAATGGCAACGATGCCAACAAGCCATTAGATCAGCCGCAACTGATGTGCTAGGTTTCTCGCGCCCACCAGCAAGAAACCCCTGGTTTAATGAAGAATGCCGACAGATGCTCGCAGCCAAGAACGAGGCCTACAAATCCAAGGTGCAGGTGAAGACGAGAGCTGCCATTGAGCTCTATAAGCGAAGAAGATGGAAAGAACGCCGGATTTTCACTAATAAGAAAAAAGAGCAAGAAAAGCGCGCGATCGAGGATATAGAGAGGTGCCACTCCAGTAACGATGTTTGCAAGCTTTAACGGAGTGCAAAACGTCGAAGCCAATGATACAAGGCTCGAATAGAATCCTGTCGAGAAGAAGTAGCAAATATAGTAGTGTTGAGATTTAGTCGTTGCTGAGGATATGAAAGAACCACTTCTGCAGACTGTTTAACGGCGATGACGAACAATATTCTACTGTCAGGCAAAACGAACCATTCAATGTTGGCAACGACAGAGAAAACAGCCAACCACCCGACCTGAATGAAGTGAGGATAGCAACATTTAAACCCAAGCTTAATATGGCTGCCGGAAATGGCGGGCTCCTCACTGAGCTTTAAAAAGCCGGAGGAGATGGCTTGGCATGTAACACCTATCAAGTCATAAGCCAAATTTGGTTGGAAGAAAGTTTGTCTGAAGAATAAAACCTCAGCATCGTTGCCCGATCCACAATAAAGGAGACCCTCAAAGCTCCCTCTAGTCTCCTTAATATCGCCTACAGGATCCTATCTGCCGTAATATGTGAACGCCTGAAACCGTTTGCCGACAACCTGATCGGCCCTTATCAGTGTGGTTTAAGGCCAGGAAGGTCTACAACCAATCAAATTTTCACAATCTTGCAGATCCTGGAAAAAAAACCCAAGAAGTCCAAAGTCAATACCTACCACCTATTCATCGATTCCAAAGCCGCATACGACAGCATTTATAGAGACAAATTGTACAGAGCCATGTCTAGTTCTTGTAAGCCGCCCAAACCCGTCCGTCTGTGCAGGAAGCCGATGGAGAATTCTCGTTGCTCCATCAGGTTCAGAAACGACATACCGTATGATACGATACTAAAAAAGGATTTAGGCAAGGCGATGCGATGCGCTATCATGTGACTTCTTCAATTTGATTCTTGGGAGGATTCTTGGGAGGATTGTGCAAAACTCCGGAGCCAACACCAGAGGCACAATTTTCCAAAAATCGGCCCAACTACCAGTATACGCGGACGAGTCATTGGTCGGACTCAACGAGATGTCATAGGCACGTTTGCTAGTATAGGCAAGGAAAGGGCTAAAGCATGGACTGTCGCAAAAGCGATTGAGTAACTCCTTGGTCGATTGGAGAGGAAAATTCTTCGAAAAATATTCGGTCCCGTTTGCGTTGACGGGTTATGCAAACGAAGATTCAACCATGAATTATACGGGCTGTACAGCGAGATGCCCCAGGTAAAAAAAACTTGGCATTGGACTTAAACACATCATTCGCACATAATTCGCTCTAATTACGCTGACAACACTGCAAAAAGTCATGAAAGGTGTCATCAAAAGAGCCCATGAGTGCATGCAGTCTAATGGTGGCTGCTTAACCGATATGATTTGCCATTCATAATGAAAACAAATCCTTGAAGTAAACTTTTATTGGTAATTTATTTCATAAGTTTTTATCTAGTTTTTCAAAAGCTATTCCAGATATACGAAGAAAAACAACTTTTGGGAACCGACTGCCTGTTTGAGATGATTGAATTGGTTGGTATGACCAATAAAACTGTCGATTCTATAAACTACAAGATATAAACTATAATTGATGTTCACACTTTTTCAAGTCGTCCACCCTCGTTCACTGCCGGCAAAAGAATAGGCAGACTATTCTCCTTGTTGTTCGCATGAAGAACCCCAAAATGGCCGCTGCTTCCCTAGTGAAGTTGTTGCTGCTGCTGTCACTGTTAAAGCTACCTACAAACTACAGAGGGCGCACTAACTAATAGAAAGATTATTGTTTATTTATTTTTTAAATTTACAAACCAAAATTATATTACAGCTCGGCCAATCTGACATAGTGATCGACCTCGAAGCGCTCCTCTGACATTTAGAGATATGTACCTAACCGGTGTCATGTTGCCCATCACAGTTAGCGACTGTTAGCGCCCGTACCTTCAGTTGGCATCAACCACCTTCGTATGCGTACTGCTTCCACAACATTATCGTATGGCATTTGTGTCAATTGGCAATTGTCAATGTCTCTTATAACATACCGATCATTTGGCAACACTTTATATATGACATATGGTCCTCGATATTTTTGAACAAACTTCTTATTTGTCCCGACAGATGTGTCGACATGTCTAATAACTACGAAATCACCGACTGAGTATTGATTTCAGAAAATACTGCTCATTGCGAACTTGCGACTGCTTTATAGCACCCAACGCCCTTGACCGAGTAGCCTCTAAATCGCGTCCCGCACCATGATCGACTTTATTACATAGATATTCGGTAAGTTCGTCAACAACCGTACCCCGTTGGTCTACCCCAAAAAGTAATTTGCTTAGAGACTCCTTCGTTGAACTGTGTGTTGTATTATTGATAGCGTATTCAACTTCTGTCAACTTGTTCGCCCAGTCTGCATGATTCACAGGTTCACTAATCTTACTCAACATCGATTTGATCACACGGTTAACCCGCTCAACCTGCCCATTCGCCTGAGGGGACGCTACAGCTACTTTAACGTGATCAACATTATGCCTGATCAAGTAATTACTGAATTCTAACGATGTAAAGCAGGTACCCCGATCGGTGATAATACGCCTCGGGCGGCTATAATAGCTAAAATATTTGTCCATCGAACAACGCACTTCTTCAGTACTTGTCGAATTAACTGCGTACAGACGTACAAACTTGGTGAAGGCATCGATTACAACCAAGATATGTTTACGTTTAGAAGCCAAAGACGGTAATGGACCGAAATGGTCCAGATGAATTGTGTCGAACGGAATTGACTTCTTTGGAATACTGTATAGGTTATGATCGTTAGATCGGGCAGGTGCTGAACACATAAAATGCACTTTACAGAGTTTTTTTATGAAACGGTCTATTTTATTTCTCATTGAAGGAAACCAGTAATTCTTACGCAGTTGGTTATGACACTTGTCTACTCCCAAATGACCAATTTTCTCATGTACCATCCGTATAACGTTGTCTTGCATTTCGTCTGGTACATAAAGCAATAGTCGATCAGGATCTATTTTGCGGAAAACTAAACCATCCGTCAATTCATAATATTTCAGTGACTCTGTCACCAACTTGTCCTTAAGTTTCTTTATCACCAAATCCCGATTCTGGGCTACTTGGATAGAAAAATCGACTTCATCAGCATTAATAGCAGCAACTACGTGGCAGCGACTGAGTGCATCAACATGGCCCATTGAGGAGCCACGGAATAATCATAATTTTCGAACTCTAAAGCCCACCTAGCAATCCTTACTTAAAGTAAGTGTAAGCGAGTTGCAATCGGTTATAATTTTAAACGGTATTCCTTCCAGGTATACTCGAAAGCGTCGTAGAGAATATATAATGTCCAATGTCTCCAACTCAAAGCTATGGTATTTAATCTCAGCTGCGGTTGTAGATTTCGAGAAGAAGGCGACAGGATGAAATTTGCCATCGTCCTGCCGTTGCATGTGTGCAGAGCCAAATCCCTGACTACTTGCATCGCAGTGCAATTCAGTTTCCTTTACCGGGCTGTAAATGGCTAAAACAGGAGCTGTTACAAGTTTATTGCGCAATTTTTCAAATGCATCTATGCATGTCTCATCGAAATCGTACCTAACGTCCTTACGCAAAAGCTCGAGAAGCGGTCTAGCAATTCTCGAAAATGACGGGACAAAGCGGCGAAAGTAGAAAATAGGCCAATGCACGTATGCAACGCTTTTGCATTTTTCGGCATAGGATACTGCTTTATGCAGCGAATGTGTGCTTCGGTAGGTCGAATTCCCGCTGAATTAACCAAATAGCCAAGGTATTCAATCTCGTCGTAAGCGAACTTACACTTGCTCAGTTTAATCTCAAGCCCCTTTTCATAAAGCCGCCGCAAAACTTTCTCTAGAATCATCATATGTGATTCAAAACTCTCTGTGGCTATGGCTATATCATCTATGTAGATGAACACTTCACCCGCCTCAATTAAATCTCGAAACACTTCATGCACAAAACGCTGAAAATCCGCGAGGGCATTTTTCAGTCCAAATGGCATTCGCAGATATTCGTACTGACCGTCTGGTGTTACAAAGGAAGTAAATTGCACTGAATCACCTTCAACCCCCACTTGATTAAAACCATCCTTCAAATCTATTAAAACCAGTGCTTACCCCCCATAAACGCGATACAATCTTCGATTAGCGGCAAGGGATAATTATCTCTAATCGTTTTTTTATTAAGCGCGCGATAATCTATACACATACGTAGTTCACCGTTCTTTTTCTTCGTGAGTACAACCGCGGAGGCATACGGGGACTTACTGTGACGGATAATATTCCTGTCTAACAATTCTTTAACTTTCTCCCGGACTTTCTTTTTCGCTCAAAAACCGATAATGGTCTCGGCGAACAATGAAATGGCGTATCATCAGTAAGGCGAATCTTAATTTTGTAATCATGAGGATTACACTCAATGTCTGTCGGATTAATATAAGCGCGATCAATAATCAAAATAAATAATAAAAATAATAACAATAAAATAATCCAATGACAACACTTCAAAAATTCATGAAAGGTGTCATCAAAAGAGCCCATGAGTGCATGCAGTCTAATGGTGGCTGCTTAACCGATATGATTTGCTATTCATAATGAAAACAAATCCTTGAAGTGAACTTTTATTGGTAATTTATTTCATAAGTTTTTGTCTTTTTTTTTCAAAAGCTATTCCAGATATACGAAGAAAAACAATTTTTGGGCCGCCCTATATATCTTTTTGGGTACCGACTGCCTGTTTGAGATGATTGAATTGGTTGGTATGACCAATAAAACTGTCGAATCCTTAAAAATAGATTTTGTCGATCTACCGAAAAGGTGGACCACCAACAAATCCCTTTACTTTCCGAAAAGCGGGAAATTTAAGTTTGCGCTGTTAAGTTAGCTTGCGCTAAATTTGGACAAATTTCTGTGGTGTCAAAATTCATAACTGCCATAGATGGATGTTGTTTTGAAAAAAGTACCGTCCTTAACAAAAGTGGAAATCAAAATGGCTGCACAACATTATTAGCCGCACAACTGCACTACTTTACCACGAGCATTTGTAGACGATTTTTCTTTTTTTCAAATTTGTGTTTGAATGCAGCCCCCGGTATAAACACCGTTATATCAAAATTTTGTAACTTTTGTTGATTTTTGTATCGAAAACCCGAATATCCCTCAGAGCTTCAAATAACGCCCCACATAACACATTTGCCAACTAAAAATGTCCACATCGATGGCGACCGAGTGACATACTACCGCATACTAACAATGTGCGAATATTCATGAGCTTCGACAGCACTAAGAACTGCAGATCCAGGAATATTTAAAAAAAAAAATAACCTCTCCTCGTTCGTGTATTTCACCTAGAGCTGCATTCTAATTACAAAGTTTAAGGTTTTATGTACACACAAACATATACATGCGCAAGCACACAATTACACTTCCTCCGCCACCCGACTACAAAGGTGCGCTTCCAATAATTGAATTATCCATCTGCAGAGCTACTGAAATTTTCAACTGAATCCACGTTCATGTCCAGGTCGTCCTTTTGCACTTCTTCTCCTCTCGGTACATATTAAACGAAAGTTCTGTAATGCAATTACTCTGCGGCCATTATAAACGTGGTTCTCTCTGCCGCATTGATACACCTAATAGCCAGGACCGGAAATACAGCCACCGCTCGTTTCACAATCGAACGGACATTAAAAATTGAAACTTTCCACTTCCTTGGTGTTGCCGGCGGA
Organism: Rhingia rostrata; assembly: GCA_949824845.1. Lineage (NCBI taxonomy): Eukaryota > Metazoa > Arthropoda > Insecta > Diptera > Syrphidae > Rhingia > Rhingia rostrata. Next base: position 147,361,385 of record OX463755.1, on the reverse strand, counting down.
CATGACACCCGGTTCGTCGAGTGCGCTGTAGAGAGTTATTACACCAGTCCGGGGCTGATGCCATTCGTCGAGGCGGCAATATATGTGTGCCCGCTTGACGAGTAAAGTTTCGCCTTAGCAAAGGTACAAGTAAATTGGGTGGATTGCAGTGTTGGAGCTTTGGAACTGTTGCAACTCACTTTGCTCGCCTTAAATTTGTTAAGTTCGCTAACTTTAGCAAAGGGGGGGACGGGCGACGGGCGACGACGCTCTGACACCTCATGCACTCGTATGTGTACGGTGGAATGAAGTCTATGTTTGGCCTCCCATATCTGCCACTATAGGTTCGTCATCGCATGCATCGGGTTTTGTGTGCTGGAATATGGGATATTTATGTACGGGTTATGGAGTTGGAATTCTTGAAGTGATTCTCTGGAAAATTCGATTACTTTCCACAAAGTTTAGCACTAATTGGAAATCCTGACAGGAATGTTTGAAGCCATGGATATGTAATTATTGAAAAGTTCATGGTACCGGACAGAGTTCTGGTCTCGCTGTGGAGTCCGCTTTTTCATATATGTTTGGGTATATCCACCCACGTAGTCTTACATGTGTTCAAACATTGATGTAGCTGCATTGAGAATGGGATGAAAAACTTTGTTTCGCGGGCCGCACTGGAGAATGTATTGCCCGAGGACGATTGTGGTAGAGTTGGCCAAGTTGGGAATGGAAGTCGCAAATATTTTACCATGTACCAGTCCAGGCAGTGAGAGTTATTCAAAGGTCGGACGAGTTCGCGAAGTCATAATTTATAGCCGAGCAGAATGTATCAAGCAGTTCTAGCTGTCCACGGTGTTCAATGAATTCGAGTGGTCTTCTGGAATCTTGATTAGTGAAGGTGTACGTAATCGGTCTGGAGAAAAATATCGGAGCGGTGATAATACCAATGTAGCCACCTACATGTTGGTTAAGGCCATGAATACTGTTAGCACTTTATAAAGTAAGTAAGTGAACACATATACAGCCCTATCGAGATGTCCGTTGGTATTTAAGTAGGTAGAAGTGGCGGTTGGCATGACGCATGAACCCAAGTAGCACTTATGTGCCTTTTTGTTACCATGACTCGTGTGACCTTTATTATGATTGTTGTTGTGGATGCGATATAGGCGGTCTCTAGATCCAGACTGTGAGGTTTAGGAAACTGATCAGATCTTGTATCCTTGGACATTGGACATCACAGTACTTCGCACATGAATGCAACGAACTAAAGAAACGTAGTAGCACTATCGACTGAGGCCATCGGCTGGGACAGATCAAGACATTAATACAACAGAGAGAGACAGATAGATACATAGAAGGAAAGACATATAACATACACATATTGTCTCATATTATCGCACAGGTGGCCTCAGATAAGCTGGCAATTTTCGTATAAAACAAATGCTGCCGAAGCAGGGGCTTGAACCCGCAGCGTTTGGCTTAGCAGTCAACTACGCATTCCTCTGACCCATGGCCACCTGCTGATCTTGTATCCTTTTACCCGAGATGGCGCTAAGGTTGTCGAAGAATGGTTGGTCTAGCGCAAGATATCTGGCTCTTGCTAGTGGCGGACATATGAGAAGAAATGGGAGAGGGCTACTCTCTCATTTGTGTTCCCGCAACTGCGGCATTGAGGGTTGTATGAGATCCATAGTTCGGCCGCATGGTCTCCAATTGGCCAGTGAACCGTGACTACCGCCGTAATTATAGCGACATCTGGGCGGGTTCTATTTAGTAGATCGCTTGTTCTGTTTTTGTCGTAGGGGGACCATACCGTCCTCGATATGACGTAATTTGTTAACCACCTCGGTTTGGAGTCGACCTTCTGCAAGAACTATGAGTGTATTTATCCCTTAACCGCGCCTAGCGGGATACGGACCATTGCCGCAAGTAAGCCGTGAAGAGCTAAGCCTTGCATAGCCAGCTCGTCTGTTTCATTCAATGTCACTATGCCCTGGAACCGAGAACCCTGAAGATTTCGCCAAGGTGGGCAAGTCCGTTCCGGCGTTCCAGTTTGGAGGACATGGTAGCCGAGTTTATGGCCTTTATGGCCGCTTGGCTATCTATGAGAATAGCAATATTTTGCTTTTAGGTAGTGTCACGCCCCAGTATTGTGCAAGCTACTCATATAATCACTAGTTCCACTTGGAATACGCTGGAACATCTGGTAGGCGGTATGATACTGATATATTCGGTGAATCCGAGTAGACTCCGAACCATATACCACAGTTAATTACAGATCCGTCGGTGTAGACGATCGTGTTGAAATCTCTTACTACTTCGTTTCTATTCCACCGGGCTCTGGTAGAAAATCCTATGTGGAAGTCTTTCTTGAAGTTTAGTGTAGGTGTTGTGTAGTCTGTTGGAAACGTGACCACCACGGTAACGAGTGCAGGATATTACTGCGGCCATACGGCCTTGCATTCAAGCATCCTGAGCGGTATCACTAATGTGTAGGTCAGGAGTCAAGAGATGCAATAGAATAGTAAGGGCATCAGTTGGTGCCGACCTTAGTGCGTCCGTGGTGCCTATACTGGCTGTTTTTGCAGTCTTGTTAGGTTGTAGCCTTTACGAAATGCGGGCCACCATACAAGTGAGCCGTATGTGAGCATTTGACGTACTTCTGCTATGTACATACATTCACAAAGCATCTTTGGTTGTAGTCCTCACTTTTTTTTCCAATTGCGGCGAGCATGATACCGAAATACCTATCGTTGCAAAATAGTGTGAGTGGTTGACACATTAAGACGGTGGAATGTGAAGTCGGGTATTTTAGTTTTGGTGGTGCATAGCGCCAACTCCGTTTTGCTCGGGCTTACATCGAGGCAACAACTTGCAGCCCAGGTGATAACCTCGCCAAGAGGTGCCCCCATGATTTCACTTATAGCATAGCCATATAGCACTTACCTAACGCGTACGTAGTACTATTCTCTTTGCTAACATCGACCCGGACCACTACCTTGTTGCAGCCGAGGTAAGAATGCGGATATCCACCACGATACAATAATCTAGAAATACTGTGAAAAAATTGATGTCAAAAGACTGCAATCGCAAGAGACCGCCAAGATCTTAGCGCGACGGGTATCCCTTAACCTCTTGATTGACACCATACCATCAGCATCGTTTGACGAAGAACAATGGTAAAGATGCCAACAAGCCATTAGATCAGCCGCAACTGATGTGCGAGGTTACTCGCGCCCACCAGCAAGAAACCCCTAGTTGGATGAGGAATGCCGACAGATGCTCGCAGCCAAGAACGAGTCGTACGACGCAAGGCTGCAGGGGAAGACGAGACCAGCAACTCAGCTCTATAGGCATGGAAGAAGGAAAGAACACCGGCTTTTCAGAAAGAAGACAATTGAGCAAGAAAAGAGGTCCTTCTCCAGGAACGATGTTCGCAACCAAATTGTAATAAGCCAAATCGAAGGATACAAGGCTCGACGAGAATCCTGTCGAGATGAACAAGGAAATATTAAGCTGTCAAACATACGTCTGCTCAACATCGCCTACAAACTCCTACCTGCCGTAAAACGTGAACGCCTGAAACCGTTTACAAACAACCTGATCAGTCCCTATCAGTGTGGTTTTAGGGCAGGAAAGTCCACAATCGATAAAATTTTCACACTTCGAAAAAACCCAAAAAGTCCAACTCGATACCCACCACCTATTCATCGATTCAAAGCCGCAAACGAAAGCATTTTTAGAGACGAACTATACGGAGCCATGTCTAGTTTTGGTATACCGCCCAAACTCGTCCGTTTGTGTATGATGACGATGGAGAATTCTCGCTGCTCCATCAGTGTCGGAAATGTCGTCACCGACACATTCGATGCTAAAAAAGGATGTAGACAAGGCGATGTGCTGTCTTCAATTTGATTCTTGAGAGGATTGCGCAAAACTCCCATGCCAACAATAGAAGCACGATTTTCCAAAAAAACGGTGCAAATACTAGCATACACCGACGATGTGGACATCATTGGCAGGACGCAACGTGATGTCATAGCCACGTTTGCTAGTATAGAGGAGTAAGCGGCAAAAATGGGTTTAGCAGTAAATTAGGGTAAGAATAAGTAAACACAACATCGAGGATTAGGACACACCATCACCATTGACAGATATAACTTTTAGGTAGTACGGGACTTTGACTACCTCGGCGCCGCTATTAACTCTGACAACAACACCTCGTCAGAAATTTAACGAAGAAATACTCTTGCCAACCGCTGTTTCGTCGGGCCAAGAAGGCAGTTTAGTAGTAAGTCCAATATAACTTATATGAATACTAGCCAAAGTTCAGGTCCAGACCGTATTCCATTTCATGTGCTTAAGCAAAATGCAATTTATCCTTGTGCCTTCCATTAAAATTAATTTTCAATTTATCCTTAGAGTCTGGGATGTTTTTAGATGAATGGAAATTTTCATTCATAACTCCCATATTTAAAGCTGGATCTCAACAAAAAGTTGAAAATTGTCGTGGAATTTCTAAACTTTCAGCTGTTCCTAAATTGTTTGAGTCTATTGTTACAAAAAAAACTTTACTTTTCAATAAAGGAACAAATATCATTGCAACAACATGGATTTGTTTCTGGTAGGTCCACATCAACCAACTTGACACTCTTTACAAAATATCTCTTTGACTCTGTGGAGTCAGGATATCAAGTGGATGTTATTTTCACCGACTTCACAAAAGCTTTTGACACAATATGTCATAGTATCCTCATTACAAAATTGAAATCGTTTGGCATACACTCGATGCTTCTTAAATGGATTTCGAGTTATCTTTCCAATAGGAAGCAGTACGTAAAAATTGGTTGTTCTCAATTTAGGCTCATTGAGGTTTTATCTGGTGTCCCCCAAGGCAGCCATTTAGGGCCTACGCTCTTCAATGTTTTTATTAATGAAATCCCCTCATTGCTTAGTCATGCTAACTGCCTAATGTATGCCGATGACCTTAAGATCTTTTTGCGTGTTAAAAGTATTTATGATTGTGAACGTCTTCAAAATGATTTAAACAAACTTGTTTATTGGTGTGAGCTTAATCACCTGACCTTGTAAGCAAGTGGGTAGGTTAGGTGTAAGTTTGTACCCTAGTAGCAATGGTTGGCACGCTTGCAGAAGCCGGGCGAAAAAAAAACTCGTCGGATGGGGTGGATTCTTTTGCTACCAAAAAAACTCGCTTCAAAAAATATATCGTGCCTTCTGAGAGAAATCTGATGATCCACTATCTCACAGTAATAAAAAAAAATGATTTTCTACAAAATCTTTCTAGCTAAAGGATTCGTAAAAGAGTGAAAGATGAAGAAAAAGAGGAAATTGTCTGAAGAGAGACTATATAAATAAAAAGAGACACAGATTCGAAGTTGGTCAGGTGTTGTTGACCAAGTAGTAACAGTTCATAAATGACTGCTTTATCGGCTTTATCCCACCCTAATGTCCGCACTATTGTGCAGATCTCCGTGGTTACCCAATGCCGAGATTGTTGAATGAGTAACCCCTTTGTAAAGTTATGCTATGCTATATAATATCTAGTTAACCGCTCACATCTCTCTATCGCACAAACCGTTTAGTTAACCATGATAAACAAAATTCGTTCAGAGTTCATTTTAAGGTAAACAAAATTCATTTTTATTTCGTGGGATTATAGCGCGAACTACTCGACTTATGGAACATGAATGCTTTAAGAGCTAAACAAAAACATTCTATAATAATATAAAAAAAGTAAAAAGTGTTTCTCTAACCTTATAAAAAAATAATGGTATTTCAAAATGATCTTAATAATGGTAGTTCCTATTTAAACTCAATTTTTTTTTCTTTTAGGCCTCTTAGTATCATTACTTGGTTGTATATACACAGCTGGTCAAAAAAATAGGTGTGCGATCATATTTTTAAAAAAAATCATTTTTTTGTCATATTTTCAATTGATTTATTGTTTTTACAATTTATTTATAAAATGTACATTAAATTAGAAATATTGACAGTAGTTGTCTATTTTTTTTCGATGTATTTAATAAAACAAAAAACAAAAACTTTTGGGGTTGTGTTTTCCGGTTGGACAAAATAATAGGTGTGTTCCTAAAAAGATCATTAATTAAAGGTTTTAATATTTTTTATTGTTTTTTTTTTTAACTTACTCTAATAACCTGAGTATCCTCCATTATTCTGCAAAACTTTTTGAAGTCGATGTGGCATTGATCCGACCAGTTTCTGGCATGTTTCGGGAGGGATGGAATACCATTCATTTTGGACTGCTTCCCACAGTTGATAAGCATTTGTGAAGAACTGACCTTTTAATTTTCTCTTCAGTTCATTCCACAAGTTCTCAATGGGATTGAGATCTGGAGATTGACTTGGCCATGGAATTACCGATATGTTTTGATCCCGAAACCAATCTTTCACAATACCGGCCGTGTGTTTGGGATCGTTATCCTGTTGGAAATGCCATCGGAGGGGCATGTTTTCCTCGGAAAATGGAAGCATGACATTTTCCAAGATGTCCCTATATCCATACTTTGTCATGATGTTACTGATACGAAATATAGGACCGACACCATACCAGGAAAAACAGCCCCATACCATTATATTTCCTGCACCATGTTTAACTGGCTTCAATGTATAGCGAGGATGGTATTCTTTTCCTTTTGGTCGCCTTACGTTACGACCACAATCCGAGGAGAACAAATTTATTTTTGTTTCGTCACTCCACAGAATATTCCTCCATTTCTTTACTCCTTCAGGGTCGTTCCAACTTCTATATCTTAAGGCAAATTCTTTTCGGGACCTTAGATTCTTAGCTCTTAGGAGTGGAACTTTTCTGGCGATTCTTCCTGGGAGATTGAAGTTCTGTAGTCTCCTCCGGATTGTTCGAGCACTTACTTCATCCCCAATTTGTGCGCCTATAGTCCGTGACGAACCAAACGGATTTGACTTCGCTAAAAATACAATTCGGTGGTCGGTAGTACCTGTGGTTTTTTTCGGCCTTCCTCTTTTCTCTAACCCCAAAATTGGCTTAAGGGCATTGGTAACAAAGTTCTGTGACCTTCCTAGGGCATCTGCTATAAACTTATAGGTTTTACCCCCACTTCTTAACCGCTGAACAAGCTCCCTTTCTTCCGCAGAGCAGTGACATTTTCGACCCATCTTAAAAAATAATTTAACAAAAAAATTCAAGAAGAATTGTGAAAAAATGATCAAAAAAGAAACTCACCTTTAAAGTTAATCACTTTTATTATATATATGTATATTATATTGTCATGTAATGTAGTTAAGTTCAAATTTTATATAGCTAATAAATGTTTTATATATGTATATATAAAAAACTGTCCTTGTAACCCAAGTCAATACAAAATAAAAAAAAACTTACGAATCTTTGATTATGTGTGAATGGTTTTGATTGAGGAATAATGGTTATTGTATGCATGTATGTATAGATGTATGAATATTCGTGATGTTGTTTTATCCGTACTCCGTGTTGTGCGCACAATTCGTAGTAGGGTGTTGCATATGATTTAAATGTTTGCTGTTAAAAATATAATTTGTTAGAAATGTATAATTTTATAATGTATCAACTTGAGGCATACCTTTGATATTGAACTTTGTTTCATTGATTTTTTTTTGTTCTTACCCTAAATTAATACTACCTTAAGCTTAAATACTAAAACATGAAAAATATGATAGACAATTGTGGGTTGGTTGCATGCGTGTCTTTGATTAATTCGCATATTTTGACATGCAGCTTCGATGTTCTGATATATCAGCGTTCGCACGAAACACTTTAAATGTAGGTCCGTATGGCTGCGGGATCCTCGACTAGCGTCTCGTCGTTCGTGGTGCAGTTATCACTAAAAGTATTGCTGGTTGGTACTTGTCGCTTCTAACGTAACTTTGCTCCTAAGCTTCTGGCGTTGGTTGACGTAGTACAAGGCAGATTAGTGGATATCTTGACACTACTGTACTGCGCTTGTTGGGCTAGAAGAGGAGCATGTTATGCAGCAGGGCTGTTGTTTTGCTGCCGTCACAAATTGTCTTGGCACTTATTTTGAAGATTAAAGGCGTGTTGGTATTTAAGGCGAGCAATCTCCTGCCGATTAAAGTGACTGAGGAAAATATCGACAGGTCGGCTGCCAGCAATATTTCGGCGAGACACGTGTATGATCTTATAACTGATGGAAGATGATTTTTTTTTTTTTTTTTATTTTGCTGATTTTTTAGTCTGTTCACATAAAATCACGTGGATTCTATAAAAAGTATTTTACGGAATAAATGGATTTCACGATCGATGACACTGCGGTTAGGATCTTACCTTCAACTATTTGCGATCACTTTTTTTTTTATAAAATCTTCAAAGATTTATTGTGAGGTGTATAATAAATCTATCACCAATAAGGAAAATTTGTTCCCACACGTGAACACGAAAAAATGAAAAAAAAAAAGTTCTTATGGCGCGTATACTTTGCTCTTACTGGTCTCAGTATTAGAGTAAAAAGAAAGGCACACACAATGTGATAGGGGTCTTTTATCTAAAAATGTTTCGTTGTAAAAACAACTAAAATTCCGCCGTATAAATATGTGGCGCTTTGGTCAATGAGAAGCGCACGGATATATGCGCCATATTTGATTGTCCGTTTGAAAAATCTGTTAAGAATTAGATTCTTAATATTGAAATCACAAAATAATCACAAATCACAAAATAAAAATATTAGGTTGATTATATTTATTACAATAGGGAAACGCATTTCAGAGGTACGCTACAACCTTAAACATAAATAAATGTCATTATTTTTCTGTGTATCGTATATTAGTCCCTATGATTTATGACTACACAATATCCAGAACCTGCATATCTCGAAAAACTGAAATAAAAGATCTTGGTGTGATCTTTGACACGAAACTTTCTTTTTCACTTCACATCGATTACGTTGTTGCTAAAGCAAATTCAATGCTTGGTTTCCTGAAACGAACGTGTGCTGAGTTCTCTAACCCATATGCCCTTAAGTCTGTTTATATGTCTATAGTACGTCCTTTCCTTGAATATTGTTCTATGGTCTGGTGTCCAATCTATGCGAATCGTCAAATACGACTAGAAAGAGTGCAAAAGTCTTTTACAAGATTTGTTGTAAGACAAATGAAATGGAACCTTGACAGAATGCCGTCTTATTCAACAAGATGTGCGTTAATTGGTTTAGATTCCTTAGAAAAAAGACGAAATGTTCATTGTATACTATTTATTTATGATGTTTTTTTCTTATCGTATAATTTGTCCCGATATCCTTGAACAATTTAAGTTATATGCACCAGAAAGAAGTCTTCGAACCAGAAATTTGTTATTGAGTCCTAGGCATTTTTACAATTATGGTCTTCATGAACCAATAACAAAATGCATAAAACTTTTTAATTCTGTTTGTACTGAAATAGATTTGTGTGATGATAGAATAAAATTTAAACTGTCAATTTTAACTATAAATATATCCTAAAAGATAAATTTTGAACTTTAATAAATCCGTTGATCGTTAATAATGTAATTTTTATGAATTAATTTAATTATTTATGTAAATATGATAAAAGGAAATATTATTTAAATCCAAATCTGTTAGAGTTAAGCTCGGTAGATAAATAAATAAATAAAAAAAATATTTGAACTTCTTATGAGATCCTATATAAGAACCTGGTTATCTCATTTCTGCTCTACGCTGAAGCATGAAGAAATCTTTGGTCGATTTGAGAAGAAAATTCTTCGGTCCCTTTTGCGTTGATGGGCTATGGAGATTCAACCACGAGCTGTACATCGACATACTCCTTATCACAAAACGTCTAAGATGGATAGGACTTGTAGCCTTGTAGAACAATACTCCAGCTCTCATAGTGTACGATCCCCAGCCAGACGTGAGATGCAAGTAGAAACCGACCGCAATTAGGAAACCCTATCCCATAGCATTATGTCATAGAAAAACGTTTGGATTTTGTAGAACCATAAAAAAATCAGATAAACTGTCCGAACAAGATGTGGAGACAATCGGTTTTGAGTCGCGCACACTTCTACCGAACTTGGCAGCACTGAACTAATACCGTCCTAGATGGGCTTGCTGTCAAAGTGCATTCGAGTGTTAGAAAAATACCATCAAGAGGAAAACGGCATTCCAGTTGAAGTGGTTGAAGAAGAGGAGCCGCTGAATAAAACCACAGATTTTAAAGTCATAGAGATGACGCACAGCATGCAAGAAAAATTTTTCTATGGCGGGTCGTACTGGCTCAGCCGCCATATGTTTAGACATCGTTTCTCATGTGTGTACCGTCCGCCCGTACCATGAAGCTGGTGAGCAAAAGTTTCGGTTTTTTGCCCTCAGTACGGCATGCAAGAAAAATTGTTCTATGGCGGGTCGTACTGGCTCAGTCCGCCATATGTTTAGACATCGTTTCTCATGTGTGTACCGCCCGCCCGTACCATGAAGCTGGTGAGCAAAAGTTTCAGTTTTTTGCCCTCAGTACAGCATGCAAGAAAAATTGTTCTATGGCGGGTCGTACTGGCTCAGTCCGCCATATGTTTAGACATCGTTTCTCATGTCAGTACCGCCCGCCCGTACCATGAAGCTGGTGAGCAAAAGTTTCGGTTTTTTGCCCTCAGTACAGCATGCAAGAAAAATTGTTCTATGGCGGGTCGTACTGGCTCAGTCCGCCATATGTTTAGACATCGTTTCTCATGTGTGTACCGCCCGCCGGTACCATGAAGCTGGTGAGCAAAAGCTTCGGTTTTTTGCCCTCAGTACGTCATCTGCATGACTTTACAATTTTTGATAAAACGTAGTAAATATCAAATAATTAAAATTGTTTTGACATAATCGTGTAATTTCTAGGAAATTGATGAAAAAAACTTCTCAGAATTTCGGAAACGAGTCTTTCTTTCATTTCGAAGTGGACAGCTCCACAACACCCACTTTTTGGGGAAAATTATTTTAAGGAAGCGATGGAATTGGGTTATTTCATGTTTTTTTTAAGAACTCATATCTTCTGTCTTTCTTTTATGCCCTTTCAACCTGGACAACGATTACTCCTACCCACACTCAGTACGTACATCAAAACTCACACATATAAAGTAAAGGATCTGTTAAAAATTGCAAGAGCCCCTGTAAAACGATTACCGATCTATGACTTTTCAAAATCCATAACAGTCTATTACATTATCCTGGTGCTCTGCAATCGACTAAATATGTGTGAATGTGGTTTGTTGCTCTGAAAAAAAATAACACCATCGTCTATGACGTCAAAAGAAAGATAACTTCGAATCGTATCCAATTTATTTTGACATTTGAGATATATGCCAGCGGTCGTTGCATTAAAGCATAAACATAGGGAACATCTGTATCTGCAGGAGTATTTCTCGTTTTTTTTTTTACTTTCATTTCGTCTGAACTGTCGGACTGCTTATTGTAGGATCATGTACTCGAATGTAAGTTTTACATTTTATTACTTTCGAGTATGAGAATCGCAACATTACATGTTCTATGGCGGTCAAAGAAATAACTCCTTCTGAATAAATCTGAAAGGACATGAATCACATTATGGTGTAGCTGAGTAATGGGGGTATGCAACTTATCCAGGTCGGTTATTTTCGAGATAAAGTTAATATCGTGTTTGTTTGCATATATTGACGTGTCCCGAAACTCACCAGAGTAGTTGAGAGTAATGACTTATAGCCCTGATTACCAGATGCGGGCTGTCGTTAATTTTATGTGTAGAAAGTTGAAGTTAATAGCTTTGAGTGAAGCTTGACAGTTTAAGCAGATGTTTGTTTCGTTGATTGGATATTCTGTGTTGTAGCTTCTAGATCTCAGCTTGAAAGCCACTATGGTTGTCTGTCAGTCAAATGGATTTTATGATATCAGGTGACTCTCAGAAAAATGTAGTTCTTGTCTCTATCTCTGTGTCCTTGTTTCAAATCCTGATAGTGACAGCACGTAAGTTTTATCACTGCTTCACTTTTTGCGGAACTCTTACAAACATCTTAGAGTGACACTGGCATGAGAGGCTTTACAAATTTGACGTTCGAATTCGTCGTTAAACGAGAATTCCTCCTCTTTGTTGCAAAAAAAAAACTTCGCACACACAATTGGATGGAGAAGTTAGGTTTCAAGTCGTGTATTTATTTTAATTTAAGTAGCACGAATGTCCGGAACTAACCTGGGCCTCAACCAACATACCTCTACAATCAGCCTGGTCCTTAGGTGACAGCATCCAGTGGTGCACTCCAAGTTGGTTGAGGACGGTTTTTTCCTCTATTGCGTCCAACGTCTGGCTGAGAATCAAAAAAAACTTTTTTGGCGCAACAGACTTGTTGGCACCCAGTGGCTACCTCTCTCACAACCACTCATGTATGCGTGTGCACGATGGCGGGACCTCCTGTTTTATGCCGACTTCGAACGGCGAAGTTGAGATAAGCTATTCTTGACAATTGATACTTCTCGGATGATTTTTCAGATCATCATGAGAGGAGGGCCAGTGAAAATCAATTTGGTTCTGCTGGAAATCAAACCCAGACCTTCTGCGCGGCAGTTCATCGCACTAACCATTGCGCAACTGAGTCCGTCCTAAGAAAAACGTCAACTGCGGACTTTTCTGACCAGGGGCATGTCAATGTATGGCTCGTCTAGTTCTTGGCTGAATCTTCGTCTCAATAGGCCGTCAACGCAAACGGGACCGAAGATTGTTCGAAGAATTTTCCTCTCGAATCGACCAAGTATTTCTTCATTCCCCTTTGATAAGGTCCATGCTTCAGCGGCGTAGAGCTAGGCTGTGATGATCAGGGTCTTATAAAGGATTTTCATAGTAAATAGTTCGAGTGATGACTACTGAATTCCTTCTTAGCCCGAAGAAACAGCAGCTGGCAAGAGTATTTTCTGACCAGATATTGTTGCAAGAGGAGATAGCGGAGCCGAGGTAGACAGAGTCCTGTACTATCTCAAAGTTATATCTGTCAGTAGTGATATTCTGTCCAATTCGTCGATGTTGTGTGTCCGTTTGTATTGACAGCATATACGTAGTCTTACCCTCACATACAGCTAAGCCCATTTTTGCCGCTTAATTCTCTATACAAGCAAACGTGACTATGAGATCACGTTGAGTTCTACCAATGATGTCAACATGGTCGGCGTATCGGTAGCAAAGGTTTTTGGTAGATTGTGCCCCTAGTGGTGGCTCAGGAGCTTCGTACAATCCTCTCAAGAATCAAGTTGAAAACGTCACATGACAGGGCATCGCCTTGCCTAATTCGTTTGTGTCGGTGAAGTAGTTTCCGACATTGATGGAGCAGCGAGAATTCTTCACCGTCATCCTACACAGACAGACGAGTTCGGGCGGTATACCAAACCTAGACATGGAATAGTTTGCCTCCATAAATGCTGTCGTATTCGGATTTGAAGTCGATGAATATGTTGTGGGTATCGATTTCGACTTCTTGAGTTTTTTCGAGGATCTGTCAACGTGTGAAAATTTGATCGGTTGTAGACTTTCCTGGGATAAGACCGCAATGATAAGGGCCGATCGGGTTGTTGGTAAATGGTATCAGGCATAGGATCTTGTAGACGATGTTGGGGAGACAAGTGGCTCAGTTCCGAGGGTGTCCTTTTTTTTATGGGTCGGGCAAACGATGTATCAAGACATACTTTCATCCGACCAGATTTGGCTCATTTGGTGGATGTTACTTACCAAGACATCTCCGCCGGCTTTGTATAACTCAGCGGGAAAGCCTTCATTTCCGGCAGCCTTATTAAGCTTGGGTTTAGATATTGCTATCCTCACTTCACTAAGGTAGGGCGGTTGGCAGTTTTCTCTGAATGGTTCGTTCTGTCGACAGCAGAATGTTGTTCGTCATCGCTGTTTAACAGTCTGCTTTAGTATGTTCTTCCATATTCTTAGCATCGACTGTGTCTCACCTACCATATTACCTGGATTATCTCGACTGGATTCTGTTCGAGTGTTGGCTTTGTAGTTAATCTCTTAAAACATGGAGTAGCAAGTCTCCACATCCTTGATCGCGCGATCGTCTTGCTGTTTTTTCTTCTTTCTGAAAATCCGGTGTTCTTCCCGTCTTCTCTGCCTCAAAGGCACCTCTGGTCTTCACCTGCAGCTAAGCCTAGTAGGCTTCTTTCTTAGCTGCAAGCATGTGCCGGCATTCTTCATCAAACCAGGGTTTTTTTTTCTTATCAAATGTGTCGGTGAGATCGTTTCCGATCCTGATGAAGCAGAGAAAATTCTCCATCGTCCTCCTGTATACATACGTACGAGTTTGGACGGTATACCAAGACTAGGTATGGCTCGGCATATCTCGTCCCTATAAATGCTGTCGTATGCTGCTTTTAAATCGACAAATAGGTGGTGGGTATCAATTTGGATTACTTGGGATTTTTTTTCGCCGGGATCTGTCGAAGAATGATCAGATGTGGACTTTTCTGGACTAAGACCATTCGACAATAAATTCGTTTACAATATTTCTAGATTGTTGTGGCGTGGTCAATATCCACATTCTTACCTTGTCTGCAACAAGATAGTGATCCGAGTGGATGTCAGCTCCTCGGAATGTTCGGACTCACAAAATACTGGATGCTTGCGTCTTGTCCATGGCAATGTGATTAATTTGGTTGACCATATATCTATGTAAACTATATTATCTGTGGTCAGAAATTTTATAAACAGAAAGTTATTATCCCTGGATGTCCGCTGAGGTCTTCCTGCTATTATTGGCATATAAGGGCAAACCTTATTGGATCTGTTATCGGCGGAATAAATTTCTTCGGCATCCATCCGGTTCTAAAAGAACGCCGTCCTGGGAACATTTTAAAAAGTCAACAAATCGTTTTAACTATAAAACGTTCAAATGTTTGCACCTTCACCATGCGCCGTAAGCCCCATGGAAGCACTTTTATAAAAATAAATCCAATTGCATCCAAATCATCAATCCATCAGCCCTGCACAGTAGGTAATCCTAATTTAATTTCGATACTCGTTTATTGAGGTTAATCAATCACTAGATATATACGCCTCTCATCAAACCTGATCAGCCAGTCACCACTGAAAAGCACCCCTAGTACACCTACAGTACAGACCTTCTAGAAGGCCAATAGCCACGGGCATAATTGATTACAATTCCCGAGCTAATGTATTTCCAGTTCATCCCGGAAGCGACACGGGCACGGCTTAGTATGTATTTCTGGTAAAAATTTAATTTGTTATCCTTAAAACTCACTCGAACAACCGTTGATGATGATGTTATACCCGTACATGGTTGCCGCATCATTTATCAGCCAGGAGCAATGGGTCCTTTGACGATGACGTCCACCATACTGCCTACCAGTGGGGAGAGTAGGGTCAGCGCGATAAAACCCAATTCCCCAAGGTAATTACTTTTTAAAGTAGGTCCCTGCATCGGCCTGGTTGCCTCCTTTATGAATAATCTGCTCTGATACTCTGCGCACCCCACTGTATGGTCAATGGACCAAACGCATCCGCAAAAGATAGCCAAACATCATCGAACACTTCATCCTGGCTCCTGCTGACCAGGATATTCATAATTAAATTGCATCGATGAAATACGGCAAAATAGGAAAATATTGCTGAATTAGATATTTTCTGTGCAATTAGAAAATTTCGACACAACACACGAGGGGGTTGTGGAGGATGTAGACATTGCATGTGTGGCATTGTTTGCTGTTGCCGTTGCTGTAGCCAAACCACAGGATGAGAGGGTATACAGAATGCGGCGCCCTCTTGTTGTTGATTTATGCAAATCTATCAAATCAAAATAATAGCACAATGAATTTGCATATTTCAGAAATAGAGAGAGAGAGACAGGTAGAGAGTAGAAAAATAGTTCAACTATGATGTGTTTACACTCCACATTGACTCTGAGTTTGGGAGCGGGAGGGATTTCACTGAAATTGCGAATGTATTGGGATTGAAATTGGGACGGGATTGTTCGTCAAATTATCACTCCAACCATATCGACACGTTTATTGCATCGCATCAGTGGAAAGTGTGCAATTTTCGATTAATTGTTTGCATTGGAATATGTGCGGTGTGTGGCGGCTTTAAGATATCCCTAGCAGTAGCAGCTCAATTTGGTTGTTGGCTATTCGGGCGGACAACGGAATTGTGAGCTAATTAAATAGGACCTAGTTTCGGTGCGTATTCGAAATGCAAGAACAAGCAATTTTGATTGGTGTGGAAGACCGGGTAACATTTTGCAATGATGACCAACTTAGCCACAAAGCTTTGTTTGCCTTGGCATACATTCGTAGGAAATGGCTTTAGGCCTCGTTTATTTGTTCTTGGTGAACTCAAAGCAATGGCTTTTAATATTGAAAAAACGCTGGAATAACCACCGGTCAAAAACTCTCCTAATTAGACTTTGAGGAGATCCTATATAAGATCCTTATCATCCCGGTCCTGCGTTACGCAGGGAAGAAGATTTCAGAAGAAGACTTGAGGACATCAAAACATCGCCGGACGCCTTCAAGAAGATAAACAGGCTAGTTGGAAAGGTAAACACCATCCCGGAAAGCATCAGTTTCGGACCACAAACACTCACTACACCACAGGAGAAAGCTGATGCCTTTGCCAGTCATTTCGAAGGAAGCTTTAAGGACCGCCCACCAGAGCACCTACCAGACTTCATCACAGAAGGTGACACGCAGGTATTTGAAACCACAAACCACTGCGACCACTTCACAGCATTCAATGTGACTATTCCTTCCGACGACCCTTCCGATGGTGACATGTTCACATCAGTTGCGGAAGTCTCCAACATCATACATAACGGCAACTCAAAAAAATCGTGTGGTAATGATAGGATTTCTAACTTTTTACTAAAAAAAGTTACCAAGTCTGGCAATACTATTCTTAACGATTATCTTCAATAACTGTCTAAACAACAGCTACTTTCCATCTTGTTGGAAAATAGCAAAAGTTGTTCCAGTTCCGACGAAAATGAGTCGCTCATGTGTTGAAGGATATAGGCCCATTGCTTTGTATTTTTGTTGCGTTAGCAAGGTTTTGGAATCAATAATGCTAAGGCAGCTGAACCTTGTGAGCCAGGAAAGAGGACTTATACCTAACAACCAATATGGTTTTCGGTCGATGCACTCAACTATCCACCCCCTGCTACGGATCCACAATGATGTCACCCGAGGGCTAAACAAAAAAGAAACAACAGTGGCATGCCTCCTCGACATCGAAAAGGCCTTCGACAGCGTTTGTATCAAAGGATTGATCTACAAGCTTATTCAGTTTGGTTTACCGCAATATCTAGTAAGAATAATTAATAGTTTTTTTAACAAATAGATCCTTTTTTGTACAGGTAAACGATTCAAAATCTGGGACGAAAATGATAAACGCTGGAGTACCACAGGGATCGAAGTTGGGACCATTCCTTTTCAATCTATTCACTGCAGATCAACCAACAAACGCAGTAGGCTGTAATACGCTACTTTATGCTGACGACTCCATTACCTATTCTAGTTCTCTTTCCCCGGAAATAGCAACAAGAAGAGTGGAGGAACATATAAAGAAACTCTGGGATTACTATCTGAAGTGGGGACTGAAAATCAACAGCAACAAGACGGAGCTCATCTGTTTCAGAACTCCAATGACTGTTCTTGGAGGAAGAAGAAAATCAACTTTAGTACGAAGAAGCAGGAACATCAAGAACACCCTACCGGATGGCTCAACAGTTTCTCCATCTCCAAAGACGAAATATCTGGGAATAAACTTCAACGAGAAGTTTAAATTTAATGACCACGCCAGGAACATTCTCAAAAGAGCCAGCTTTGCACTTCATTTGGTGCACCCTCTATTAAGGATGAGAAGTGGACTTAGCCAAAGGACAAAGGTGCTTATTTATAAGGAGCTGATAAGGCCTGTCATTACCTACGCCTTTCCCATTTGGTTCACCATTTCGCCCACTGTCATGGAAAGGATTGGAGTATTCGAGAGGAAGATTTCACGCTCTTGCACCGGACTACATCGAAACCCTACAACACTGAAATATATCAGGACGAAGAGGCTCTACGATGAAGCGAGATGCCTGCCCATCGAACAATTCATGATGATGCTGTCTCGAGAATCTCAGCGACCACCCCAATCAGGATATTCAAGAGCTTCTACAACAGCCTTTGGAACCCAGTCACCGATACCTTTATGTGAGATCAATCAACGCCCCAGAATTTGAAGCAGTAATACATAACGAAGATCAACTATTATATGAAAAAAAAAACACAAGCGGACACTATAGAGGATAGCCCTCTATAAAAATATCTGTTTTTACCCTTAATACCGTCAATTTTCTCTTCTAAATTATTATCATGTATTAGATTAAGTAAACACTAATATTGTAATAAACAATGTATCCCTAGCCGTAAGATATACGTCGGGCCCCTATTGTTGAGCTGACAAATTAATTTTAGATATAAGTCTAGTGCTAAGACAATTTGTAAATAGTATGACTGAATAAATAAAAACCTTTATCTAAAAAAAAAGGTCCTGCGTTACGTCGCGGCGCTGAAGCAAGTTAACAAAAGCGGACGACGAAATCCTTGGTTGTTTTGAGGGAAAAATTCGGTCACGTTTATGTTGACGGGTTATGTTGAAGAAAATTCAATCAGATACCTCACTGGAGGTACAGCTATATAGATGTGGTCAAACAAATCAGTATTGGACGTCTGAGATGGACACCAACACTCCGGCTCGCAGAGTCTTCTATTCAAAACTAAACGTCGGAGACAGAAGGGAAGACTTCGCCTAAACTGCCGCGCACAAGTAGAAACCGAACTTGACCAACTAGAAATGCGCAATTGGAGGTCGCTAGCTAAATACCTTACTGGAGAGACATGTTGTTTGAGGTCCAGGTTCATACCGGACTTTCTCAATTTGTGAAGGAATGCATGAAGCATTTATTAGATACAACATTTCTACCACCTGGAAAGGTACTTTAACGTTGACGAGGAGGCTTACGTCGCTACAACGTCTATGACAGACAGGCTGCTGATGACTGAGAACTACTTAACCAAACGATACATCAAACGTTTTAAATGCTCGAGAAACATACTCCCATAGAGGGAGACCATACTGAGAGTCAAAGGTGAGGTGGTATCTCGTTGACTTGCAAATAAAAGCAATGGATGAAGGCGATCTGTAACTAGTAAAGCGGTATCGGAATTTTCCTAGCCCAACATGACTACACTTGGGAAACTCTTTGCTCTTAAAAGCCAGTTCAGGAATAGACCTTCAAATTTAGAGAAGACTTCTGGAGAAAATACTTGTTCGCCGTAAAATAAAAAGAACCCAAACACTTCACAGCGAATAAACCTGAAGTAGATAAAAAAGGCTCACCGAGGTTCTGGATAAAAATAAAAATAAAAAAATAAATTTATGGCGCAACAGGCTCGTTAGTACCCAGGGCCTAGCTTGTTTTCTCACAATGAATTGTGCGTGTGTACTTCTTTGCAGAAGAATCCGAACGGCTAAGTTGAGATAAGCTATTCATGACAATTGATACCACTCGGATGATTTGTCAGATCATCACGAGAGGAGGGCCAGTGAAAAATCATTTTGGTGTACGGCTGGGAATCGAACCCAGACTTTTTGCGCGGCAGTTCAACGCACTAACCATCGCGCCACTGAGCCCGTCCGAGGTTCTGGATGAACATGAATAATTGCAACATCGCTAAGCTCTATATGACAAAATTAAAACGTTGATGAAGATGAACGCCAAAATTATAAAACATAACAAGATTCGTCACAGCTATAACTGAGGCGTCAGACTCAACAATCATTCGTACCGAAGAAACCAAACCAAGTCCATCAAACCAAATCCATCAGAAGCAGAGAGTGCCATCTTATCGATCTATCATGCGTCAATTTCTGTTCTACTACCACCTCAAAGAACAGACACTATTCTGAGCGAATACTTAACTAGATAGTCCGACTTACAGTGAGAAAAGTTTGATGACTCGAAGACCGCAACAACTTCAAAGGAAACGGCAAACCAAAATGATCCACTCGGCAGAAGAGTGAAATAAGCAATGAAGCCAAATATTAAAAGCAGTGAAGACCTCACCTTAATGGTCATATAAGTCAAGGAACTCGAACTGGATCAGAAAGGAAATAGCTAAGGCAACGTTCTAGAAAATCTAACAGCGAACTAAACCAAATAGACAAACACTAAGGTCGGCCAAGAACAAACTCTTGTTACAAGAAAAATCGAAGAACTAAAAGATTTCCATAAGGATATTCGGAAACGTGTCTTCGAAAAGAATATGCTGGCCGACGAGAAAACAGCGAACTCGCCAAAAATGGGAAAAATTAAGAGTTAGCAAGGAACTAACTTATAGCTTACAATTGATAACTGACTGAAACTAAGGACTAAGATGCTTGAAGTCCTGGTATCAGAAGGTGATACTACAGGGTAGTTAAATTTTAAGGTCCGATGTTGATTTTGAATAAAACACAAATTGTATATGAAACGACTGTCATTTCTTTTTATTTTGATAATATTGGTGATGATTCAATTATGAATAAAAAAAAATATCGGCCAAATGGTCGCCGCGACCCTGGCGGCACACCTCCATCCGATGGTCCAAATTTTCGATGACGCTGAGACATAATTGAAGTTCTATGACATTAATGTGCCAAATTATCTCAACTTTTAGCTCTTGAATTGTTGCTGGCTTATCGACGTACACCATTTCGTTCAAATAACCCCAAAGAAAGAAGTCCAACGGTGTCAAATCACACATGATCTTGGCGGCCAATTGACATCGCCACCACGTGAGCAAAAGATCCATTGTTTCGTTAGCTGTGTGGCAAGTGGCACCGTCCTGTTGAAACCACATATCATCCACATCCATATCTTCCAATTCTGGCCATACAAAGTTCGTTACCATCTCAAGATAGCGAACACCATTCACAGTAACTACCTGGCCGGCCTCATTTTGGAAAAAAATTCGGCCCAATGATGCCGCCAGTTCTTAAACCGCACCAAACAGACACTCTTTGTGGGTGCATTGGTTTTTCGATAAAGAGCAAAAGAGCCATTGTTTCGTTAGCTGTGTGGCAAGTGGCACCGTCCTGTTGAAACCACATATCATCCACATCCATATCTTCCAATACGGGCCATAAAAAGTTCGTTACCATCTCAAGATAGCGAACACCATGCACAGTAACTGCCTGACCGGCCACATTTTGGAAAAAAATTCGGCCCGATGATGCCGCCAGCTATTAAACCGCACCAAACAGACTTTTAACTTTTTTAACTTTTAAACTCATTTTTTATTTACTTAAAATATTAACTTACTACTAGACAAAAATGCTTAAATCTAACTTATCAATAACTGGTTTACTTAATCTAACTTATCGGCCCTTAGTGGGCGCTGTAAGCTTATATTTCGCTGCTTATTTTGCCTTTGGGCACAAATTTGTCGGTTTTTTGGTTTCATATTTGATTTTAATTACCAAAGAAAAAATAGAAAACTTTGTATAGCGATTTTTCCTGTTATATAAAAAAGCTTATTCTAGATTATAACTAACTTAAGACTACTTAAACTACTTAAGCCTAACTTAAGACTACTAAACTACTTAAACCTAACTTAAGACCACTTAAACTACTTAAGCCTTACTTAAGACTACTTTAACCACTTAAGCCTAACTTAATTATAATCGCGGTGGCGAGCCCTCGTTGCATATGCCCCGAGGGGTCGCCATCCTGATTGCGTCTTTCGGTCCCACGGCAGCCTGCGTTCAACCATATTGTACGCCAATATGGTGCACAAGCCCCGCCCCAGACCTTGTTCCTAATTTTAAAATCTTACCTATGGAGTTGGACTAAAAGTCCGCAAAGTCCTGAGGAAGTGCAGAATCACCTTCCTCATATAGCCACCAGAATTCAGTGCGCTGTTTTGCAGCATCGATACTATCGCGATCCGATACCGCCGTGCTAAAGCGGAGGAGCTCCGGAGCATTGTCGACGTACCCGTCGCGGACTAGCCGTTTGTCCCGCGCGTCACGATAGCGGTGGTATAAAACTGGGATACCGTTCCTGTCTTGTACTAACCCTAACGAATCGATGTAAATGAATGCCTCTGGTGGAATAAAGCCCGATATGAGCGTGCTCTCCATGTATAAATCATTGGGATAATAAGCCACAAAGATCAGGCTGTTGTCGCTAGCCATCGCCCTTGAAGCGTGCCTTCGAGTCACCTTAATTAGGAAATTGTCAATTCTGTTCAACTGGGCCCCATTGTATAGAAACTCGTTGCGATAATATTTTATGTACTCGGAGTCCGGCGTTCGGTACAATCCTAAGCAGGATCGGAGACAACGTCTCTCAAACAGCCGTATCTTTTCGATGTAGGATGGTGATACATTGAACCACACGGGACAACCGTAAGCGATGATCGGCCTTATGAGGGCCATGTAGCAAATGACTTTCACCCTTGAATCAAGTTGACTGCTATGAAACAATCTTCTTGTCATAGCATAAGCCCCCCTAGCCAGGGCCAGACAAGCATCCACATTTTTATTAAAATACAGAAACTTGTCAAGCCAGATGCCAAGGTATTTGACTTCACTTCTCACCGCCAACGGCCGTCCATGCTGTCCTATGATACAAAATTTTTTCCAGTTTTTTCTGGTATCGTAAGAAGCTCTCTGCACTGGGGTCCTGAACAGAATTGTTTCGGTTTTTTGGAAATTGATCCTCAATTTCCAATCCTCGCAATATCCCTTTATGTGATCCAAGTCACGCTGCAAAAGTATGTTGATGACTCCGATTTTCGGACTTGATCTGTACGCCACCAGATCATCTGCGTACGCTATAGCGTGACTGAGAGAACCTACAAGATCACTTGTATAAATGTTAAACAATATCGGGGAGTTCACCGGCCCCTGTTGTAAACCGTTTTTAATTTCAAAGACTTTACTCGAAGTTACATTGCCACATTTGACAACGAACTTCTTTCCCATAAGCATTTCATAAATCATATATAGCATGGGTTTACGCATGCCCAGTCTGGTCAGCTTGTAGAAAAGCCCCTCTAACCATACGGTGTCGAAGGCCTTCTCAAAGTCAACCAGACAGGCCCCTGTGCACTGTTTTGTGGACTTATTCCATTGAATGTCGGACACTAGTTTCGATGCGGCATGAATGGTGTCATGCCTCGCTCGAAAACCAAACTGATTATCCGGAATAATTTTGTTTTCCTCAACCCACTTAAGCAGAGCTCTATTGACTATCTTCTCGAATACCTTGCTTACATTCGGTAGAAGGCTTATTGACCGAAGATTAGCTGGGTTTGTTTTGTCCTTGCCCTTTTTGGGGATAGGATGTACCACCGCCGTTTTCCAGTGCACCGGATAATGTGCATTATTCAGTGCATTGTTAAACAGGGTGGTGAAGATATCGACTGCTTCTATTGGCAGGTGTCTCAATGCGACGTTTGGGACACCGTCCTCTCCTGCCGACTTTTTATTTTTCAATGACACCAAGATGTCCAGGAGTTCATCTTTTTGCACGAACAGCATCAGGCTATTGGCGACTATGCCATTGGAAGGGTTTTCGTCATTGAATCGCACCATACAGACACTCAAAACCAGACGCATTGTTCTTTCGACAATCACTCTTGGATTGTCATTCGCCTAAATGCGGTAATTCTGCTTATTGACGAATCCACTGAGGTGGAAATGTGACTCATCACTGAAGACGATTTTCTTCGAAAATTGATCATCCACTGTTGATATTTCTTACCAACATTCTGACCATTGACGACGCTTGAAATGGTCAATAGGCTTTAGTCCTTGAGTCAATTGCACCTTGTAAGCGTGTAAATGCAAGTCTTCATGCATATTGTTCATCACCGACGAGCGTGAGTGGTGCAATTGTTGGGCACGACGATGAGTTGAGGTGGACAGCTCTTCAGCAAAACTATCGCGAACAGCAGCAGCATTATTTTCTGCAGTACGAGTTGTACAAGCATGCACTTGTGTTTTCACATTTCCTTCAGACCCGGTTTGCTCAAATTTTTGCACGATTTTTCCGATCGTACGCACATTTCTACGATTAAATTGACCGAAAAAATCAAGAAGTTCACGATATGCATTTTGATTTGAACGCCCATTTTCATAATAATGGACTAGAGTTAGTCTGAAATTCAGAAAAAAACTTGACGTTTAGTTGTGGTTAATATTCAACGTCGGTCCTTAAAATTGACCGAATCAGAATACAATTTGTTGATTTATTTGCAATCCCAAGGAATCATCAAGATTTAAGTCGGAAAGTGCATTTGTGATTGCGTCCGCTTTGACATTATCAAATGCTCCTTCTGTATCAAGAACAGCAGCTAAAGATTCAGATGGAGTCTCGGCACGAAGGCTCAAATAACCAAACAAATTTGGCCAAAGTTAGATTTGAGAAGATTCAAGGGACTGATTTCGCTCGCTAGACCATAAATTAGAGCTACCATAGGTGTCATCCATGAACACTTTCTAGTAAGTAGGCAAAGAGAAAGGCCAAGCCTTCCTTCGAAGGACTTGTGCGGGAGTTGTATGGACGAAGAGAATGAAGAAACAACACTTCATCTTCTTTGATCGTTGGGTGTTGTAGAACGAGGGTGGACTCCGATTGGCTTTAACTTGGCAGTGCCCAGTGGTTGTAACTCCGACTGCACATCAAGTGCTTATTTTTAACATCACCGCTCCGATTTTAAGAATCGAGTACTGGTATCATCCAACTGGATTTGACTTGCTAAACGATAAGCGCGAGTGTTGATAACACGACGAAGAACAGCAACAATATAACCGCAGCCAGGTCAGAATGGCACGGAATGAATACACGGCCTGCTGTCCAACAGGGTATGTCAGGCCCTTTGAATAGAGATGGTGGCGGATAAACCGAAGGCAAACGGCAGCGCTCAATCCCGCAGTGGATACTGATGACCCCGTGTCCTAGGGGTATCTCATATATTGGAACTGGGAGGTTTGTGCTTTGGGTTAACTACCCATCCACGGAATAAAACCAATAGTAACAAAGCAACCAATAGCCTCGGAAAGGACTGATTTTATTGTTGACGACCCGGCTAAACGAAAAAAGGACAACGACGTTCGTATCTGCACGTGGAATGTGAAAACATTAAGTAGGATAGGTGTAAGTGAACAACTAGCAGAAGCCCTTAACTGCTACAAAACAGACATTACTGCCACCCAGGAAATACGATGGGATGGGCCGGGCAAAAAGAGGATGAAAAACTGTGACCGTGTGAGCAGAAGCAGCGACCATACGGATGCTGAGTTGATATAAGTGCCAGACTAAGGATTCCAAGACATTCGCGAACGCATTGTTAAAATTCGCATCAAGGTCAAATTCGATATAGCCAAGGATTGCTCATTGACAAAGCCTTAGAGCGACTACCATAGTACGATGTTTAAATCGTACTGAGAGGTTTTAATGCAAGGGTAGGAAGATAAGACGTCTTTAGCAGTATTATCGGAAAAATGCCACTATAGCCCGGTTT
Source organism: Rhingia rostrata (assembly GCA_949824845.1). Classification (NCBI taxonomy): domain Eukaryota; kingdom Metazoa; phylum Arthropoda; class Insecta; order Diptera; family Syrphidae; genus Rhingia; species Rhingia rostrata. The sequence goes on along the minus strand of OX463755.1, from coordinate 147,335,826 downwards.
CCTCACCTCGATATCCATAAGGGGACATGGCGGTATCCAGATCAACGAACGGTCAAGCAAATTGATCACATAGCGATAGACAAACGCCACGCATCCAATATTTTGGATGTCCGAACATTCCGAGGAGCTAACATCGACTCGGACCACAACCTTGTTGCAGCCAAGGTTAGAGTGCAGATATCCATCACGCCACAACAATCCAGAAATACTGTGAAAAAATCGAAGGACTGCAATCGCAAGAGACCGCCAAGACGTTCGTGCAACGAGTATCCCTCTAAGCCTTTAGATTAACACCATACCACCAGCATCGAATGTCGAAGAACAATGGCAACGATGCCAACAAGCCATTAGATCAGCCGCAAGTGATGTGCTAGGTTTCTCGCGCCCACCAGCAAGAAACCCCTGGTTTGATGAGGAATGCCGACAGATGTTCGCATCCAAGATCGAGGCCTACAAGGCTAAGCTGCAGGTGAAGACGAGAGCTGCTATTGAGCTCTATAGACAGAGAAGATGGAGGAACACCGGCTTTTTAGAAAGAAGAAAAAAGAGGAAGAAAAGCGAGCGATCGAGGATATAGAGAGGTGCCACTTCAGGAAAGATGTTCGCAAGTTTTACCAAAGTGTAAAACGTCAAAGCCAAGGATACAGGACTCGAACAGAATCCTGTCGAGATGAACAAGGACATTTCTTAGTTGAGACACAGTCGATGCTGAGTATAGGGAAGAACCACTTCTGCAGACTGTTATACGGCGATGACGAACAACACTCCGCTGTCAGGCAGAGCGAACCATTTAATATTGGCAACGACAGCGAAAGCTGCCAACCACCCGACCTGAGTGAAGTGAGGATAGCAATATCTAAACTGAAGCTTAATAAGGCTGCCGGAAATGACGGCCTTCCCGCCGAGCTTTATAAGGCCGGCGGAGATGACTTGGTAAGTAAAATCCAACAGCTCATTAGCCGAATCTGGTCGGTATGCCTGAAGAATGGAACCTCAGCATCGTTTGCCCGATCCACAAAAAAGGACTCAATTGCAGAGTCATAAGCCTTCTATCTGCCGTAATATGTGAATGCCTGAAACCGTTTACCAACAACCTAATCGCCTCCTGCCAGCGTGGTTTTAGGCCAGGAAAGTCCGCAAGTATCCTGCAAAAACCCCAGGAAGTACAATTCAATACCCACCACCTATTCATCGATTTCAAGACCACATACGACAGCATTTATAGAGACGAACTATACAGAGCCATGTCTAGTTTTGGTATACCGCCCAAACTCGTCCGTTTGGAGAATTCTCGCTGCTCCATCAGGGTCGGAAAAGATATCACTGACAAATTCGATACCAAAAAAAAGGATTTAGTCAAGGTGATGCACTGTCTTATGAATTCTTTAATCTCGCTCTTGTGAGGATTGTGCAAAGCTAGAGGCACGATCTCACATAAATCGTTGCATCTCCCATATATCGATTAAACGATTTATGGGAGATCGTGCCTCTGGTGTTGCCTCAGGAGTTTTTCACTAGCATTCGCCGAAGATTATTGGTAGAACTCAACGTGATGTCATAGTCACGTTGAGCTGCCTGATCAATGCTGCAGGCAGATCCTTTTCTCGCCAGTTCATCAGCAATTTCATTGCCCTGTTTGCCTCTGTGTCCGAGAAAGCCAGCAGAGCTTAATTTTATGTTGGAAGCCAAGAACCTTTAGCTCTTCACGGCAACGCTTCACACACTTAGATTTTATTTCGACAGCAGGGATGTTCTATTGCAGCCTGAATGTCAATAAAGATGTTTACATCATCTGGTGGAGCATTGAGGTCGCTTTGGTTGCTTCTGCTACTAGCAACATTTCAGCCTGGTTGATACTGCTTTGCTCAGCGAGACGAAAAGTGCTGATTAGCTTTTGTGTTTCTAAAAAACCATTCCAGCTCCAACGGCTTCGTCCATTTTCGAACCATCAGTGTAGATGGATATGGTTTTGGTGTTCAGTTCGTTCTTCTCCCACTCCTCTCGACTCGGAAAGATGCAGGAGAATCGTCTTTGAAAGTCGTGGTGAAGCAGCATGTACTCAGATGAAACAGCGGAGCCCTGGTATATCTTTAGAGTTTGAGCGTGTCCTCCTCAGTTCATTCTCCAGGAGTTGAGCTGGCTTATTCTTAGAACATTTTAGCTGCAGACTATCGCATGTAAAGGTCTAGCGGGAGCAGGTTTAGGATGAGCCCTGGAGATTGCTAAATGTTTGTAGAAAGCTGGAGGCATGTTTCACTTCTACTTTCCTCCATTGTTATGCTTCCTTCTGGGTCACTGTGTTCAATTACAGCGAATTGCAGACATCAAAATCGGACTAAACGTTCTGTCCGGGGTTCTGAATTGCTTGGGTAACTAAGAGTTATAACCATATAATTCCAAATTTTTGAGGACATCGAAACGACTGCATATATTTGAGTCACGCTTTAAAGGAGATGAACCTGATGAAAACAGTGGCGGAGTAGAAGTCATCCTACCGACTTCTTATCCTTACCTAACAAAACCTAAGTTAGGCATCAGGTTATTTGTTTTCCAGTTCCTATGTACCACCCTAAGCCACCCATATCACCTGGAAAAGGGTTTCACCTACCGCCAATGGCCCCAGCGTTACTTTCAAAACTCCGACACAAATCGAATTCCTCGCATTGAAATATTTATCCCGCCAGCCTGACAAATGATTCAGTTATGCACGCAGTAGGTATTCCAAATATGTCCCAACTTCGGCATGGAGTTAAATTGAAAGATCATACGTTTGGATGCTACTATAGCTCGGCCACATTCGGATGCCTCTGGAACCGATGACAGACATCAGAATTCATCCGGAGGTCCACATTACACAGGTGTACCCGCCGCCGCCTAAGCACAATGGCATTCGATTTTGCGGATGGTTTCGGTGCGGGAGTTCGGTTTCGAGTTCTATTTTTTCGCGTTTTCGAATGAGAATTGGAAAATGCTTTGTCCCGCCGCAAGTATTTTCCCCATTTGAAGCGGTTAATTTGCTAAATATTTGCCTAATCCAATTTTAACGAGATACACTCCGTGCCACCACCGTTTAGATGGTTTATTCGAATTTTCCAAATCGAATGCCAAACATCGCTGCAGATGCGCTCCTGTGCCGCGTACGCCGAGTAATTTATTTTAATATTCACTTTGTTTGCTTAATTTGGAAATAAATTTAATTACTTTGTTATGTCATTTCGTTTTTGGCAATTAAAAAACGCGCATATGTGTGCACTTTAATCGAGTGATGCAATCAGAAATGATAATTCAATGAGATTAAGCGAGAATGGATACAAAAGCGTTTGCATTTAGTTGGAAATGGGAATTTAAAACAAAAAAAAATTTTGTAATCTCTTTAATTTCGGTAGGAAAACAACACAGAAGTGTGTTGGGATTATGTTGTTGTTTTTGTATGCAAAAAATATTTTACAAAGCTATTGAAGGTTAATTTGAAAATGATAGCCTAGTTTGTATCTATAGATACAATAGGGATTCAATTTTACCACGTACACAAATATTTCATGTGTCCAATCTTAGGACGGATGGTTGGGTGTTGTAGAACGAGGGTAGACTCTGATTGGCTTTAACTTGGCAATGCCCAGTGTTGTAACTCGGACTACACATCAAGTGCTTATTTTTACCTCCAAGTGGTGACCATCGGGTACTGGTCTCATCCAACCGGATTTGACTTGCTAAACGATAAGCGCGAGTGTTGATAACACGACGAATAACAGCAACAATATAACCGCAGCCAGGTCAGAATGGCACGGAATGAATACCCGGCCTGCTGTCCCAGGTGAACCTAGACAAGCTGCTTCGACATATTCGGACAACAGGTTGTCTAGGAATTTCAAGGGTTAGTCAGGCCCCTTGAACAGAGCTGGTGGCGGATGAACCAAAAGGCCAACGGCAGCGCTCAATCCCACAGTGGATACTGATGGCCCCGTGTCCTAGGGGTATCTAATAAATTGGAACTGGCCCTCCAGGTTGGGGGTTGTGCTTTGGGTTAACTACTCAATCACGGAAAAATCGAACGGTTACGAAGCAACCAAAAGCCTCTGAAAGGATTGATTTTATTGTTGACGACACGGCTAAACGAAAAAAAGACAACGACGTTCGTATCTGCACCTGGAATGTCAGAACATTAAACAGTAGAGTTGCAAGCGAACAACTAGCGGAAGCCCTAAACTGCTACAAAGCAGACATTACTGCCATCCAGGAAATACGATCGGATGGGCCGGGAAAAAGGAGGATGAAAAACTTCGACATCTACTACGGACCGTGTTATAGTGAACAGAAACAGCGACTATTCGGATGCGGATTTGTTATAAGTGCCAGACTTAGGCAAGAAGTCTTATGTTTCCAAGACATTAGTAAACGCATTGTAACGATCCGCATCAAGGCCAAATTCGCCAACATTGGCCTTATATGCGCTCACGCCCCAACGGAGGAAAAAGATGATATAGCGTAGGACTGCTTCTATGAGCTCCTTGACAAAACCTATGAGCGACTACCGAAGTACGGTGTTAAAAAATCGTGATGGGTGATTTAAACGCAAAGGTAGGAAGAGAAGACATCTTTAGCAGTTTTGTCGGAAAACATAGACTACACGACAACACGTCTGGTAACGCAATTAGGCTAATTCACTTCGCTACGGAACGAAATGCCTCTATAGCCAGCACACGGTTTCCTCACCTGGATATTCATAAGGGGGCATGGCGGTCTCCAGATCAACGAACGGTCAATCAAATTGATCACATACCGATAGACAAATGCCACGCATCCAGTATTTTGGATGTCCGAACATTCCGAGGAGCTAACATCGAATCGGACCACTACCTTGTTGCAGCCAAGGTTAAAATGCGGATATCCACCACGCCACAGTAATCCAGAAATACTTTTAAAAAATTGAATGTCGAAAGACTGCAATTGCAAGAGACCGCCAAGACCTTCGCGCGACGCGTATCCCTAAACCTCTCGTTTAACACCATACCACCAGCATCGAATGTCGAAGCATAATGGCAACGATGCCAACAAGCCATTAGATCAGCCCCAACTGGTTTGATGAAGAATGCCGACAGATGCTCGCAACCAAGAACAAGGCCTACAAGGCTAAGCTGTAGGTGAAGATGAGAGCTGCCTTTGAGCTCTGTAGGCAGAGAAGAAGGAGGAACACCGGCTTTTTAGAATGAAGGAAAAAGAGGAAGAAAAGCGCGCGATCGACGATATAGAGAGGTGCCACTCCAGGAAAGATGTTCGCAAGTTTTACCAAAGTGTATAACGTCAAAGCCAAGGATACAAGGCTCCAACAGAATCTTGTCGGGATGAATAAGGAAATATCGTAGTTGAGACACAGTCTATGCTGAGGATATGGAAGAACCACTTCTGCAGGCTGTTATACGGCGATGACGAACAACATTCCGCTGTCAGGCAGAGCGAACCATTCAATATTGGCAACGACAGCGAAAGCTGCCAACCACCCGACCTGAGTGAAGTGAGAACAGCAAAGTGAGGATAGCATAAGTGGCGCAATAGTTCGGAATGTACCTGGGCCTCAACCAACATGCCTCGCAAATTTGCCCGGCCTTAGCTAACTACATCCAGTTGAGCACTCCAAGTTGGTTGAGGTCGGTTTCTACTTGTGCTGCATCCGACGTCTGGCTGGAAATTGAAGACTCTACGATCCTGAATATTAGTGTCCATTCGTTCTACATGTCTTAGCCACATAAAACGTCCAATGCGGTGAATTTTGAATAGTGGCATGTCGCTGTACAGCTCCTAGAGTTATTGGTTGCATCTTCGTCTTAATAGCCCGTCAACGCAAACGGGACCGAAGATTTTTCGAAGAATTTTTCCTTTCAAATCGACCAAGGATTTCTTCATCCGTTTTTGGAACGGTCCATGCTTATAGGATCTCCATAGTAGTTCGAGTGTGGGCCTTACTACTGAATTGCCTCCTTAGCCCAAAGAAACAGCGGTTGGCAAGAGTAATTCTTCGTTTAATTTCTGACGAGAAGTTGCTGACAGAGTTAATAGTTGAGCCGAGGTTATATCTGTCAATGGTGACGTTCTGTCGTCGATGTTGTGTATCCTTTCGTGTTGACAGCATGTACTTCGTCTTCCACTCATATGATGCTGAAGCCATTTTTGCCGCTTCCTTCTCTATACTAGCAAACGTGGCTATGACATCACGTTGAGTCCTACCACTGATGTCAATATCGTCGGCATATGCTAGTAGTTGCAGCGATTTTTGGAAGATTGTGCCTCTGGCTCAGGAGTTTTACACATTGCTATCAAGAATCGAACTAAAGGAATCATATGACAGCGCATCGCTTTGCATAAATCCATTTGTGGTATCGAATTTGTCGGTGAGTTCTTTTCCGACTCTTCATCGTCATCCTACACGGACGAGTTTGGGCGGCATACCAAAACTAGACCTGGCTCTGTATAGTTCGTCTCTAAAAATGCTGTCGTATGCGGCTTTGAAATCGATGAATAGGTGGTGGGTATCGATTTGGACTTCTTGGGTTTTTTCCAGGATCTGTCGAAGTGTGAAGATTTGATGGGTTGTGGACTTTAGGCCAGGAAAGTCCTGATAAGGGCCAATCAGGTTGTTGGTAAACGGTTTCAGGCGTTCACATATTACGGCAGAAATAGTTTTGTATGCGATGTTGAGGAGACTTATGCCTCTGTAGTTGGCGCAGTTCAGAGGGTCTCCTTTTTTTGTGGATCGGGCAAACGATGCTGAGGTTCCATTCTTTAGGCATACATTCTTCCGACCAGATTAGGCTTATGAGTTGGTGGATGTTACTTACCAAGTCATCTCCACCGGCTTTGTAAACCTCAGTAGGATGACCGTCATTTCTGGCAGCCTTATTGGGCTTGATATAAGATTAACTATTGCTATCCTGACTTCACTTAGGTCGGGTGGTTGGCAGTTTTCGCTGTCGTCGTCAACATTGAATTGTTCGTTCTGTCTGACAGCGGAGTATTGTTCGTCATCGCTGTTTAACAATCTGCAGATGTGGTTCTGCAATATCTTCAGAATTCCATATCCTCATTTCGACAACGATATTTACTTGTTCATTTCGGCAGGATTCCGGTCGAGCCTTGTAGCCTTGGTTTTGACGTTTTACACTTAGGAAAAACTTGCGAACATCGTTTCTGGAGTGGCACCTCTTTATATCCTCGATCGCGCGCTTTTCTTGCTCTTTTTCTTCTTTCTGAAAAGCCGGTGTTCTTCCCTTCTTCTCTGCCTAAAGAGGTTAATGGAAGCTCTGGTCTTTACACGCAGCTTTGTCTTGTAGGTCTAGTTCAGTATTTCTTGATTGTTTTGGCATGGTGGATATACGCATTCTTTCTTTGGCAGCATCAAGGTAGTGGTCTGAGCCGATGTTAGCTCCTAGGAATGTTTAAACATCCAAAATACTGGATGCGTTTCTCTCGTCTATCGCAATTTGTTGACCGTTCGTTGATCTTGAGACCGCCATGTCCCCTTATGGATCGCGGTGAGGAAACCGTGTGCTGGCTGTAGTGGCATTTCGTTCCCGAAGCGAAGTCAACTAGCCAAAGTCCGGTACCAGGCTTGTTATCGTTTAGGCTATGTTTTCCGACAATACTGCTTGAAATATCTTCACTTCCTATGTCTGCATTAAGACCTCTCAGTACGATTTTAGTAGTCGCTCATAGGTTTTGTCAATTAGTTCGCAGAAGAAATCTGTAGCGATTTCATCTTTTCTTCCTTTAGGGCGTGAGCGCATATAAGGCTTATGTTGGCGAATTCGAAGTTGATGCTGATTGTTACAATGCGTTAGCTTAATACTTGGAAACAAAAGACTTCTTACCTAATCTGGCACAACAACAAGTCCACATCCGAATAGGTGATGTTTCTGTTCAAAATCATACAGGCCGTAGTAGATGTCACAGTTGTTCATCCTCCATTTGCCCCATCGTATTTCCTGGGTGGCAGTAATGTCTGCTTTGTGGCAGATTAAGGCTTCCTCTAGTTGTTCGCGAGTACTTCTTCTGTGGAATGTTCTCATATTCCTTTTGCGGGTACGAACGTCTTTGTCCTTTTCAAGAATCTTAGCTTTTTTTTTGATGGGTAGTTAACCCAAAGCACAACCTTAAGTGCCAATTTATTGGATACCCTAGGACTCAGGGTCATCAGTATCGACTACGGGAATGAGCGCTGCCGTTGGCCTTTCAGTTCATTCGACAACATTTCTGTTCAAGTATCTTGAGTTACCTTTGAGGGTCTTAGATGACCCGTCGTCCAAATATGTCGAAGCAGATCATCTAGATTGTGCTTTTGTCCCTGTACCTTGTCCCTCCTAACTGGTACTGAAGACGGCCATTTGACTCCATCTTGGGAGTTCTTCCACTGTCGCTTGGAAATATTAAGTATGTGTTACTCACACAGTCACACACATCTTTCCGACGCTCCGCCACGACCTTACACAGTGGCAGAGACTTTATCTATGGTCAAGGTAGTTGCTAAAAACCTAGCGGTCACCACGTGAAGGTTGTGAGTCAAAGTCGGTAGGTAGCAGTTAGGTCAGAACTCAAGGTTTCATATAATCGCATTGCCTACCTTTTGCCCAGATCTATGTAGTGTTTTCGTATATAATGTTTTGCTACGAATGACGTGAAATCCACCTTATAGACGATTCTTCGCTCAATTCTAACCAGATCTGCCCATTTATTATTATATCGGCAGATCTTTGGAGGAATTTAGAGAAATCATCTCTATAAACCGACCTCAACCATCTTGGAGTGCGCAACTGGAAACAACTAGCTAAGATCCGGGCTTATTGTAGAGGATTGTTCGTTGAGGCCCAGCTTCATTCTAGACTTTAACGCCACTTCAGTAAGTAAGGACGTAATATCACACTTCTCGACTTCTTCTATATCTCCTGTGTATATTCCGAAATATTTAAACTGACAAGACGAGTAAAATTGGGGGTTATCATAGACATCAGAATGAACCACGTTAGCCATATTTACAGTCACCAAACAAAACCTGCGCCTGTAGAAACAGCTGAGCTAACACAGCCACCCATCAACAGTCAGCTCAAAAACTCTGCCAGCGCTGTTGACTCTTGGCGGCATCGAAATGAACTTCTTTTCTAATTACTTCTCCCTCCGACTGTAATCAAGTGAATTTATTTCCTCAGCGAATAACAAATCCCCCTCCAACCATGATGTCATCAGTTTTCCCCGAAATTAATTTAAAACAAAGCCCTTAGCTAACTAAATTTATTTTGTCACTCCTGCGAAAGGAAAAGTAAAAGCAAAGCAGACAACAACAAAAAAAAAAAAAAAGCATCCTGCCAACAAAAGAGTGTCTGGAAGCGCACAAAATAATTTTGGCCGAACAAAACTAAATAGAGATAAATTTACACCCCCAAATGGCCAATGACAAAATGTCTAAAAGTATTCCCCGCATGCTGAGTTGTTAGTCGCTGGCATGTTAAAAGCATCCCCTAAGCCGAAAGCGACTACTCCAGCGCACCGCACCACACCACTCTCACACCGGCCATCACTTGGCTCTAGATGAACCTAAATGGACGCTACACAAACTCTAATGGAATGTTTGACATTTTCAGTGGGATCGTGTGCCATTCAATTGAACCACGTAAGGGACCCTCTTGTTCAAATTGGTTTACCACATTCTCATACCTATAGTATTTGGCAGAGTCCTATGGTGTCCAAAGGACATTCTCATTCGCATTCTCGCTTCCATTCATTCGTGCAATGCCAATGTGGCTCTGGCCACTATCCTTGCTCGCGCTTGTCTCAATTGTTATTGGATTTTGTTTTAATTAAAAAGGAAAAAAAGTACGGGAGGCAAAAAAAAAAAAGGAATCGCCCACCCGGCCTCCTTGCCCATAAAGAAAGAAAGAAAAGGCTTTGACACTCTAGGACTTGGAATCGGATTCCTGGAATTTTCGATTCCTACAACCACGACAAACGACGATGACGACGATGGCGATGGCGATGGCGATATCCGAGCCGGGGATAATGCACATGTGTATACAATATTGTATACACATCCTTGGCTGTACATAGATATCTAAAGGACATTTGCACTGTTCAATCTCCGCAATTTGCACTTCACTTTGCTTTGTTTAAGCAGGCTCTCTGGGGCGACATGAAGTTGTCTTTTAATTAAAATACCAATTCTCCGTAATTATTGAGGGGGTGGCAATATGTTTGGATTCAGATAGGGGCCAGCCGATAGAAGGAAATCAGATTTGCATCCGTATTTGTAGTTGATAATTACAGAGTAGAGGGTGCGCGTATAGTCCTATTGTCGACGTTCATACTGATTATGGTATCGGTTGACTATCCCTACCGTGGATGCCCAGTGTTTTGAGAGGACATCATGCATAAAGTAACTTGACTTAGGCGTAGTCAAAGGTGCAAAATTAGAGGGCGTTCAAAAAATAAACAGCTTCAGTCCAATTTGAGGGTTTGAGGTCACCTTCTTACGGTGCCAGATGAATATATGGCGAAATAAAGAAGAACGTTCGGTGGTCAGATGGTAGGCAATGCGAATGTATAAAACCTGATTCCTACCAACTTCTACTGCCAGCCTCCAAATCTCGACCCCTGAGTGGCTATAACCTTGATCGTAGTTAGGGTCTCAATCGCTGTTTAAAATCTTTGCGTCAACAGATAAGAGCGATGGGAGAACTTGCGTGAATAGAGCAAGTTTTTCCAGGCGCCAGCGGAAGAACTCATAATATGGAGTCAACAGTCTACAGGCCCAGTTAGGATTGACAGAGTGAAAAACCTAGCTGAGCTGCTTCGACAGATTCGGATGTGGATTTGTTATAAGTGCCAGATTAGGCAAGAAGTCGTTTGATTCCAAGACATAAACGAACGCTTTACAACAAACCGCATCAAGTCAAAAGTCGACAACATAAGCCTTATATGCGTTCATGCTGCTACGGACGAGGAAGACGGTATCGGAAAAGACTGCTTCTAAGAGATCCTTGACAATAGTTATGAGCGACTACCGAAGAATGAGGTTAAAATCGTGATGCAAAATATGGAAGGGTTATAAGAGAAGACACCTTTTATTCAGATAAACTAAATTCACCAATACTCCGGCTAGCAGAGTCTTCGATTCCCAGCCAGACGTCGGCCGCGGTAGAGGAAGACCTCGCCTTAAGTGGCGCACACAAGCAGAAACCAACCTCAACCAACTTGAAGTGCGCAACTGGAGGCAGTTAGCTAAAGACCGGGCTAATTGGAGAGGCATGTTGGTTAAGGCCCAGGTTCATTCCGGACTGTAGCGCCACTTAAGTAAGAAAGTAACTGCACTGCGAAACAAAATGCGACTAAAACCAGCACCCGGTTTCCCAACCTCAATTTCCATAAGGCGATATGGCGGTCACCATATCAATGAACGATTCCGAGGGGCTAAGCTCAACTCGGAGCACTACCTTGTTGCAGCCAAGGTAAGAAAATGGATATCCACCACACCACAACAATCCAGAAATACTGTGAGAAAATTTAATGTCGACAGACTGCAATCGCAAGCGACCGCCAAGACCTTCGCGCAACGCGAAGGTCTAATCCTCTCGATTAACACCATACCACCAGCATCGAATGTCGAAGAACAATGGCAACGATGCCAACAAGCCATGAGATCAGTTGCAACTGATGTGCTAGGTTTCTCGCGCCCACCAGCAAGAAACCCCTAGTTTGATGAGGAATGCCGACAGATGTTCGCATCCAAGATCGAGGCCTACAAGGCTAAGCTGCAGGTGAAGACGAGATCTGCCATTGAGCTCTATAGACAGAGAAGATGGAGGAACACCGGCTTTTTAGAAAGAAGAAAAAAGAGGAAGAAAGGCGAGCGATCGAGGATATAGAGAGGTGCCACTCCAGGAACGATGTTCGCAAGTTTTGCCAAAGTGGATTCGAACAGAATCCTGTCGAGATGAACAAGGAAATATCGTATCGGAAATATCGATGCTGGGGATATGGAAGAACCACTTCTGCAGACTGTTATACGGCGATGACGAACAACATTCCGCTTTCAGGCAGAGCGAACCATTCAATATTGGCAACGACAGCGAAAGCTGCCAACCACCCGACCTGAGTGAAGTGAGGATAGCAATATCTAAACTGAAGCTTAATAAGGCTGCCGGAAATGACGGCCTTCCCGCCGAGCTTTATAAGGCCGGCGGAGATGACTTGGTAAGAAACATCCACCAACTAATAAGCCAAATCTGGTCGGAAGAGAGTATGCCTGAAGAATGGCCCCTCAGCATCGTTTGCCCGATCCACAAAAAAGGAGACCCTCTGAACTGCGCCAACTATAGAGGCATAAGTCTCTTCAACATCGCGTTCAAGATCCAATCTGGGGTAATATGTGAATGACTGAAACCTTTTGCCAACAACTTGATAGTGTGGCTTAACGCCAGGAAAAACCACAACCGATCAAATTTTCACAATTCGGCAAATCCTGGGAAAACCCAAGAAGTCCAAACCGATACCCACCACCAATTCATCGATTTCAAAGCCGCATACGAGACGAACTATACAGAGCCATGTCTAGTTTTGGTATTCCGCCAGACTCGTCCGTTTGTGTAGGATGACGATGGAGAATTTTCGCTGCTTCATCAGGGTCGGAAAAGACCTCACCGACACATTCGATACCAAAAAAGGATTTAGGCAAGGTGATGCGCTATCATGTGACTTCTTCAATCTGATTCTTCAGAGGATTGTGCATAGTCCACGAGTCAACACCAGAGGCACAATCTTCCAAAAATCTGTAAAACTACTAGCATACGCCGACGATATTGAAATCATTGGTCGGACGCAACGTGATGTCAGAGCCACGGTTGCTATTATAGAGAAGGAAGCTGCAAAAATAGTAGTAAATGAGGGTAAGGGTACGTACATGCTGTCAAAATGAAAGAAAACACAACATCGATGAACTGGACATAACGTTACATAACGTCAGATATAACTTTAAGGTAGCACGGGACTTTGTCCACCTCGGCTCCGATATTAATTCTGACAACGACATCTCGGCAGAAATTAAACGAAGAATTACTCTTGCCAACCGCTGTTTCTTCGGGTTAGGAAGGCAAATTTAGTAGTAATGCCATCACTTGGAGTCTTCATGCCAGCCCTGCTTTATGCCACTGAAGCATGCGTATAAAGAAATCCTTTGTCGCTTTAAGAGAAAAATTCTTCGAAAAATCTGCGGTCCCGTTTGTGTTGACGGGATATGGAGACGAAAATGCAACCAACAACTCTACGAGCTGTGCAGCGTCATGCCTTTAAGGCAAAAAACATCGCATTGGACATTTAAGATGTCTGCGACATGTATCACTAATGGACCTCAGTACACCGGCACGAAGAGTCTTCGATTCCCAGCTAGACGTTGGACGCAGTAGATGAAGATGTCGCGTCGTCTTCAGTGGCGCGCACAAGTAGAAATCGACCTCAACCAACTTGGAGAGCGAACCTGGAGGCAATTAGCTAAGGACCGGGCTAATTGGAGAGGCATGTTGGTTGAGGCCCAGGTTCATTCCGGACTGTAGCGCCACTTAAAAAAAAAATAGCGGTCTCTCAATATGCCTATTATTTCACTGGCTGTGTTTCAAGTAGCGCCGTCTTGTTGAAACCAAATTTGGTCGATGTTTTCCGTAATCATTGAGTTAGTAAGGGACTTCTGTCTACCTCGGCTCTGCTGTTAACTCTGACATTAAACGAAGAATTGCCCTTGCAAACCGTTGTTCCTTCGGCCAAGAAGGCGACTTAGTATTAAAGCCCTTACTCGAACTACTAAGGCGATTCTATATAAGACCCTGATCATCCCAGTTCTGCTTTAAGGCACTGAAGCATGGACCGTGTCAAAAGTGGATGAAGAAATCTTTAGTCGATTTGAGAGGAAAGCTCTTCGGTCCCGTTTGCACTGATGAACTACGGTGACGAAGTTTCCCCTACGAACTATACAAGCTGTACAGCGTCATGCCTCTAAATCAAAAAACTCCGCATTGGACGTTTAAGATGGCTAAGACATGTAGAACCAATGAACACCGGCTCGCAGATTATTCGATTCCCAGCCAGATGTCGGACGCATTAGAGGAAGATCTCGCCTTTTGTGGCGCGCACAAGTAGACACCAATCTCAACAAACTTGGAGTGCGCATCTGGAAGAACTTAGCTAAGGGCCGGACTAATTGGAGAAACATGTTCATTCCGGACTGTAGTGCCACTTAAATAGGTAAATAGCGCTAAACATGCAAACATGCCTTTTGAGCTTTTAGGTCACAAGTAGTGGTTTATGCGATAAAAACTTCGTTCCAACTGAATTCGTTCTGGCAAATTTGTTTTATTTGACTGACTAATAAGCAATTTTCAACCGCCTTATTCCCAAGTACACAGCACAATTTTAAAGTAATAAATATGAACCGAGGGAACATGTAACATGTTCCCTCGGTTCGCTGTCAATTTTAATCCTCACATGAATGAAACAGAAACAGAACCGTATCTTCAAATTCAATTTCACAGAAGCCCTTTGTCGACGACATAGACGACACTTGCAAACAGAATTCAAATTCAATTGTAACCAAGTCAACCGTCATGGTTATAGGCGTTGCACCGTCTCGATAAAGGGATTATTTATTATTCGCAGTGTTTGTCCTTACACGAATGGACTCCTTTTTCGTCTGCGCTTCAAGCATCCGATTTCCTACTAGATGCACATAGCTATGTATAGATAGATAGTCTTGTGCATAACAACACCACCTTACCACACGACTCCTGTGTCAGTCAGTCGGCTTGGAATTCAACTCCGATTTGGTAAAATTCAACTCTAGCACTTGAAAGTCCTGCGACACACCAAAGCAATAGTTGGTACCTACTACCATCTCCACTCTCCATCATCAGGATATACCGAGGTGGCAGAGCAAAAGTTGTCTCTTTTATGCTAATTACATGCAACGAGGATATAATTGGATCCCGTGTACACATTGCGAGACATGGCCAAAAGGAACACCGTCTCCAGTATCAAACCCCATGACGAGGGAGAACAAGGGAAAGTTATTCCTCCGCTAATTGGACGCTTTTGTAACAATTTATCATGCAGAAGAAGAAGAAGAAGAAGACGCCGAAGCACTGCGGAGGAGGAATAGTACAAACAAGAACAAAAAAAAAAAACAACACGAAAAGAAAGAAAGTTGTTTTCTTCTTCTTCTTCTCTTTGTCGTCCTTCAACTCGCACCCCACCATCATACAACTACCACCACAATCTATGCCCGGCGCACCCTTGGTAGTGGCTAACAAAAGATAAATGATGAACAGCAGAACCCCGCAGAAATATCTGTTCCTCCACCACTATCATCCCTCAGCATATAACGGTATCGCCAGTAACCGTTTCAGATCCGGCCAAAGAAGATGAGTAATTTACTTTCGCAGCGCAAAACTTTCGGGGAGAACTTAATTCTTTGATAATCGCAGTCCCCCCCCCAAACCCTATTTCTGATCAAAGGGTTCTTCAGAGCGCGATGTACTCGCAGCAAGGACTCTCTTCTTCTCGACCCCCCTTACCATCAAAAAAAAAAAAACAACTGAAATCTCATTTGCGTTACAATAACTGCGATTTCGCGATGAAGATATCCCATTCGATATGCCAGCCGACTGACGACGCTACGGTGGGGGGGGGGGGGCATCAATCTGGAGTGAAGTGTAATCCATTTTGTATAAGGCCTGTGTAGGCCCTGCAGCTGTTTTTTTGCCGTCTGCCTCCATAGAATGGGCTGACGGTTAGGTATGAAGGTAATTTCAGAATTTTCCCTAAATAAATTAACACGTGATTGGGTTTTCTCGATGGGTAATTTGTTGAAAGTTTTCGCCGACAATTTCCGGCGGTCCTTCCGCCGTCCCCCTTGCCATAATGAGGAAATACTTGTAACTATCGGGCATGTTCCACCCACAGAACCACTGGCACGTCAACCCCAACTCCCTGTGGTACTCTGGCGAAAGATAAGGATAATCCAGCGAGCGGCGTAATTATCCTTTTTCATCTGAATAAAAAATAATTAATATCACAAGAGTGTTAGTTTGATGTTTTAGCGGCCGGCCGGAGCATGGCTGTACACTGTACAGTGAAGGCTGAATGAGGCTGAAGATAAAGGGTAGGCGTAGGACATTCGCCACCATTCATTCATCTAATTCACATGTTCGAGATGGGGCTTTGTTGTCGGTGGAAATGTTGACGGAAGGGTTTGAGTGTTACAACTTGCCAGCCGACAACATGATGAATTTTGAATGATTAATTTTCTTATTTTCAGCATCAATTTGTTGGGTAATAAAAGACGCCCCAATATGTCTGATTACTTCGAAAATTATAATTAACTGTTTGGTTATCTGAGAGATGGTAAGGATCTGCTATTGTGAAAGATGTTTCGGAAAAGGAGAGAGGTGTCACGTTGTCAGGTGGATATTTAAGATTCAGAATTCACGCTGCAGTGAGGTTGTTTTGATGAACAGGGATTTTCTGTGCTTATTTTTATTTGTCAGGTAATTATATGACGTTTATGGTGGAGAATTATTTCGGTTATATGGCTGTCAGAAAGTAACGAACCATTTAATACTGACAAGGACTAAATGAAATAAAGATAACAAAAGCTGAAAGAAAGTAGACAGAGAAAATCAACTCATTTGGTGAATTTTATCATTCGAAGTAAAAAATCTCACTCGTTATATTCCACATTTATGAGGTCTCTCTAGACTGCTAGAGTAATAAGATCTTGACTTTCATGAAAAACTTTGTAATATAAAAATTACGGCAAAGCTCACTCTCTTATCTCCTTTAATCCATTCGTTCCATCTTTTGTTTTTGGTCGCGAATTTAGAGAAAGTTGTGGGCAACCATGGTTCATCAGCCACTGGTCCACTACCTTCAGATCAAGAAATGCAACCAAAAACAGGAACAAGCAACTATTGCGAGTAATATGCATGCGGTGTAGCTCCACGGAGAGTCAGGAGACTCACCACAGAGCAACATAAGCATATGGCAGGCGGTCCAAAAGAATACACCGTCGTGGAAGCCCTCAGAAGCCTCGCGATGGGCAGCATCAGACAGGATGGTCTTAATGATTCGATGGGTAAGGAAAGACGATCCCTCGTCGGCCCGAACTTAATGATGACGGGTGGGATAGGTAAGTCCCTGGACCCTACACCTCAATGAATAGTTTGCTCCACCGTATTATGGGTGCAACTGCAAGAAGTTTGATTGCATTTAGAAGACGTTTTCCTTTTTCAACCAACGAAGGAGCGACGGAAAACCAAAAAACCAGAAAACCAGCAAACCAGCGTAAAAGACAACCTCCAACAAAGCCGCATCTTTTAAAATTCGATGAAAAAGAGAAAACGGTCTCTTTCCCATTATTTTGTAGTAACGAAGGAGCAACCGTGGCCATCAATAAATACTCTCAGTACAACAAAAACACCAGATACGGACACCAAACAAACGGGACATTACAAAAGCATGACTGTAACAAGAAAGGCACAAGGCAATGTCCCTGAGACAATTTTAGGACATACCGTCCAACTGCTGCCAAACCGTTCATCAGCGGTCAAAGGGGACAAGTGCACATGTCGAAACACCACAGGCACCAACTGCAAAATCCTCGAGCCAAACAGAAAACTAATTTGAAGATGGCACCCGAAAGGAAATCGCTGACCCCAAAATGGTCGGATGAGCCGCAAGGACAAAGGCACCGCTCATTCGCATAGTGGATAAGAATGTCCAAAGGGTGTCTAACTAATAGCAGCTGGCCTTCTAAATTTAGAATTGTGCCGCCATTCTCAACATAAGAGAGACAACATCTTGTGAGACAACATCTCGTGAGAACGGATCCCCTTAAGTACTAACTAGACCTACTGCAGCGGGTAGTCTATCACACTGTTGTTCAACGTAGAGTCTGGCAATTTCCGCTTACCTAAAGTGACCAATTTGACCAACCAACTTACTTAAATACTCAATCCACGCTAAAGTCCGAAATGAACCTGCCGTCGCAACCAACATGTCTCTCCAATTAGCCCGGTCCTTAGCTAACCGCCTCCAGTTTCGCACTCCAAGTTGTCTGAGGTCGGTTTCTACTTGTGCCCGCCACTTAAGCCCGGTCGTTAGCTAACTGCCTACAGTTGAGCACTCCAAGTTGGTTGAGGTCGATTTCTACTTGTGCGCGCCACTGAAGACGACGCGACGTCTTCATCTACTGCGTCCAACGTCTAGCTGGGAATTGAAGACTCTTCGTGCCGGAGTACTGAGGTCCAATCGTGATAAAGGCATGACGCTGCAAAGCTCGTAGAGTTGTTGGTTGCATCTTCGTCTCCATATCCCGTCAACACAAACGGGACCGCAGATTTTTCGAAGAATTTTTCTCTTAAAGCGACAAAGGATTTCTTCATACGCATGCTTCATCAGGGGCATAGAGCAGGTCTGGCATGAAGACTCCAAGTGATGGCCTTACTAAAGGGTTTTTCAATAAGAGCGCTACAAAAGTTTTTTTCAATAAAACTAAAACGGTTTTGGACATCAATGAAATTCTTTATTCCTGTGAAAGTACGTTTGATGCCATTATGTATGGAAGTCGATTTCTTTTGCATGGCCACCACGGGCACGCTTGCAGAGGTCCAGACGCTGAACCCAATTTTCGACGGTTTTCAAGCATAAATCGGCCGATACTGCTGCAATTTCACGTTCGATATTCGTACGAAGTTCATCAATCGTCGCTGGCTTGTTGGCACAGACCAAAGACTTGACGTAGTCCCACAGGAAATAGTCTAACGGCGTCAAATTGCACGACCGAGGCGGCCAAGCGACTGGACCATTTCGTGAGATAACACGTCCTCCAAACTTGGTTTCCAATAAATTGATTGTGGCATTCGCTGTGTGGGTTGTGGCGCCGTCCTGTTGGAAACACATGTCCTCCAAGACCATATCATCCATTTGGGGCCAAAAATATTCGGTTGTCATTAATAGATAGCGATTCCCATTGACAGCAACGTGCCCGTCTTGATCATCACGGAAGAAGTACCGCCCAATGAGGCGGCGTGGCCTATAAACCACACCATACCGTAATTTTTTCGGGATGCAAGATGACTCATGGAGTACGTGTGGATTGCTGCCTGACCGATACCGCAAATTTTGTTTATTGACGAAGCCATTCAGCCAGAAATGAGCCTCATCGCTGAAGATGATTTTTCGATGAAAATCCGAATCATTTTTAAGTTGTTACTCAGCCCAATTCACGAACATACGACGCTTCTGGTGGTCAAGCGGCTTCAGTTCTTGCGTCAATTTAATCTTGTAAGGATGTAGGCCAAGATATTTTCGCAAAATTCGCCACAACGACGTCACTGAGATGCCCAACGCTTGAGAACGACGTGTGAGAGACACATTTGGGCTTTCTTCAACTGAAGCCTCAGCGGCAGCAATATTCTCGACACTACGGGCACTTCTTTGTCTCACTGGCACATGAACATTTTGCACTGTGCCTGTGGATTCAGATTTTTCCACTAGACGCTCAATTGTTGATCTGCTAGGACGATTATGACGACCATAATTTGGACGTAGCGCTCTTAACGTTGAGGCCACAGACTCCGAATTTCGGTTGTTAATTTAAATAATTTTGACTCGTTGTTGGATCGTACGTCTTTCCATCATGAAATGGCAAACCTTACTGAAGAGAAATGTCAAAAGAGTGGCAAGAAATATGGCGTCGTTTGCTGTCCCTATCGCTCAACTTTTGTAGCGTCCTTGTTGAAAAACCCGATACTAAATTTGCCTTCTTAGCCCGAAGAACAGCGGTTGGCAAGAGTAATTCTTCCTTTAATTTCTGACGAGATGTTGCTGTCAGAATTAATAGCGGAGCCGAGGTGGACAAAGTCCCGTGCTACCTCAAAGTTATATTTGACGTTATGTGACGTTATGTCCAGTTCATCGATGTTGTGTTTTCTTTCATTTT
Source organism: Rhingia rostrata (assembly GCA_949824845.1). NCBI lineage: Eukaryota > Metazoa > Arthropoda > Insecta > Diptera > Syrphidae > Rhingia > Rhingia rostrata. Next base: position 147,315,803 of record OX463755.1, on the reverse strand, counting down.
GACAGCATGTACGTACCCTTACCCTCATTTACTACTATTTTTGCAGCTTCCTTCTCTATAATAGCAAACGTGGCTCTGACATCACTGTGCGCCCGACCAATGATGTCAATACCATCGGCGTATGCTATTTTGGAAAATTTTGCCATGGTGTTGGCCCGGGAGTTTGTCTAATCCTAGGTGGTGACTATTTATGGGTTTTTTGCATGATCTGCCGGAGTCTGAAAGTTGATCGGTTGTGGACTTCCCGGGCCTAACACCACACTGATAAGGGCCGATCAGGTTGTTGGCAAACGGTGTCAGTCGTTTACATATTACGGCAGATAGCAACTTATAATTTCTTATGCCTCCGTAGTTGAAACTGTTCAGAGGGTCTCCTTTCTTTTGAATCAGAGTGCTGAAGTTTCATTCCTAAGGCATACTATCTTCCGACCAGATTTGGCTTCTGAGATTGTGGATTTTGCGTACCAAGTCATCTCTTCCGACTGTATAGTGCGTTGCCGTAGCAACTTCTAAATAAATTGTCAGTGGTCAATTGTCAAGAAAAGCTTATCTCAAATTCGCCGTTTGGAGTCGGCATAAAACTGGAGGTACCGCCATATTGCAAGAAGTGCACACGCACGCATGAATGGTTGTGAGAAAGCTTGTCCCTGCGTACTAACGAGCCTCTTGCCCCAAAAATTTGTATTTTTATTTTGTGAATGCCCTCAATTCCATCAGCCTTATTAAGCTTGAGTTTAAATGTTGCTATCCTCACTTCATTTAGGTCGCGTATTTGGTAATTTTCGCAGTCGTCGCCATTACTAAATGGTTAGTCCTGCCAGACATCGGAATGTTGGTCGTCATCGTCTAATTTCGGATGTCCCTATTGGAAGACCCTTTATTTCGAATTTCAAATCGTTTCCCCGATATGATTCATAGTTAGGACGTTGTGCGTTTGCCCGTTTCAAAAACACGGAGACCCTCTAAAATGCGCCAACTACCGATCCTATCTGCCGTAATATGTGAAAGCTTACTAACAACCTGATCGGCCCTTATCCACAACTGATCAAAATTCTTAATTCGGCAGATCCTGGAAAAAACCCAAGAAATCCAAGTCGATACCCACCATCTTTTCATCGATTTCAAAGCCGCATACGACAGCATTTATAGAGACGAACTATACAGAGCCAAGTCTAGTTTTGGTATACCGCCCAAACTCGTCCGTTTGTGTAGGATGACGATGGAGAATTCTCGCTGCTCCATCAGAGTCGGGAACTACCTCACCGACACATTCGATACAAAAAAAGGATTTAGGCAAGGTGATGTGCTGTCATGTGACTTTTTCAATTTTATTCTTGAGAAGATTGTGCAAAACTCCCGAGCAAACACCAGAGGCACAATCTTCCAAAAATCGTTGCAACTACTAACACATGCCGACGATATTGACATCATTGCTACGACTCAACTTGATGTCAGAGCTACGATTGCTAGCATAGTGAAGGAAGCGGAAAAAAGGGGTAAATGAGGGCATGGCGAAGTATATACTGTCAACACGAAAGGACGCACAACATTGACGAATTGGGCAGACCGTCACCATTGACAGATATAACTTTGAGGTAGTACGGGACTTTGTCTATCTCGGCTCCGCCATTAACTCTGACAACACCATCTCGTCAGAAATCAAACGAAGAATTATACTTGACATCCCCTGTTTCTACGGGCAAGGAAGGCTATTCAGTAGTAAAGTCGTCACTCGAACTACTAAGGAGATCCCATCAGGGTCTTATCTGATTATCCCAGACGCTGGGACTATCTTCGGCGCTGTATCATGGACCGTCTCAAGAGCGGATGAAGAAATCCTTGGTCGATTTGAGAGGAAAATTTTTTGAAAAAGCTTCGGTCCCGTTTGCGTTGACGGCCTATGCAGACGAAGATTTAACCAAGAACAATACGAGCTGTACCGCGTCAAAAAACTCCGTATTGGACGTTTGAGATGGGTAGGACATGTAGAACGAATGGATACCATTACTGCGGCTCGCAGAGTCTTCGATTCCCAGCCAGACGTCGGACACCATAGAGGAAGACCTCGCCTTAAGTCGCGCGCACAAGTAGAAACCGACCTCAACCAACTCTGAGTGAGCAGCTGGAGGCAGTTAGCTAAAGACCGAGCTAATTGGAGAGGCATGTTGGTTGAGGCCCTGGTTCATTCCGGACTGTAGCGCCACTGAAGTAAATAAGTAAGCGTGGTGCGATGGTGTGTGTTCAATTTACAGCCGTAGCATTACCGAATTGAATTTTTACTGACACTCCTCTGCTAAAAATCTGACTAATCATCAGAGTGGCATCAATTATCCCAACTTAGCCGTTCGGAGTCTGCATAAAACACGAGGTCCCGTCATCGGGCGAGAAGTACCCACGCACATATGAATGTTTGCGAGAAAGCCAAGCCCTGGGTGCTAATAAGCTTATGGCGGCAAAAATTTGTATTTTTTCCGGATAGGCTTCTACGGACGGAGTGTTCAATGATTTTAATATCCCCCGATCTGCAGTGCAGGCAGGGACGTGTATGGTTTTACTTTACTTTACCAACGACCAAACTTTACCAGACCAAACCAACGCAACCACTAAATGGCTTAAACCAAATTTACTTTTGAACTGAAATGGCTCCCTGCAACGAACTAGCATCCTTATATTTCCAGTCTTTCGTGATACCTGGGGGTTGTAGGTTGTTTCAATACTAACTGCAACCAACTCGCATCCTTATATTTCCAGTCTTTGGTGATACCTGGGGGTTGTAGGTTGTTTCAATACTAACTGGGAATCCATCTTGGGAATTTGCCCGTTGCCATCTTGAAATGGAAGACGTGAATTAGTGTGAGAAAACGTTCCCATCCTTTCCCTGGCACTGTCATCTGTCAAGACTTTGCAAATAGGTTCATACCCTTTATAAGGTCATGTTACTAGACACAAAGATGCCGCCACGAGGAGGCTGAAGTTCAGAGTTATTAGCCATCTTTCTTCCTCAAAAAACGGCGTTTGTATTGGATTGAAGGAATAAATGGTGTCAACTCTTGTCTATAAAGGGGACAAAAAAGCACCAAAACTTTAGGTTAACGATCAGTAGAAATCAGGAAACATGAACAACTAAAATCAGATTCGTTAAACATAAAAGGCTGACATGTCATACAGCAATCTCAAAGCGCTTAAAAAAAATTCCTTAGTACAGAATTTCACCGTTTAGATAGTACCTACGCATTTTAATTCAATACCAACCAATACCATACCAACGACCTGCATCACTAAGGACCTTCAAGTGCAACTCACCCGCGCACACTTAATTCAACCGCATTTTTAAGCCTTCAAAGGCAAACCAACAAAAAAAAACCGTTATCGATTACATTTTTGTTGTTGTTGCATTTGAAATTTAAGCCATCATTATACATTATTACGCTCGACACTGAATAAAAACGACACTCTGTCTATAATTAACGATTTCGCTGGCGAGTCCTTAAACCATTAGCGTATTGCATAATTAAAAGCACGATATGGTAACAGATTTAACGACATAAACCACATCGAAATCGCCATTCCGTTCGATTAATCCATTATATAATTTCCGGCTAACGATGCCCAGTCCCAACCCAACCCCATGCCGCCCTCCACGCGTCTCCACATTCACTCACAATTAATTAAACGCGGTCTGGTTAAATGAAGCCCCAAATGTAGGCGCGCTCACTGTGTTGCCCAACTTCCAGATGAACGCAGCCAATGACTCGCTTCGACAGTCGAATTGTGTGTGTGCAAACGAGAGTTTGCACACATACAATTGCCGATTAACAGAAATATTTTAACTCTACCATTGATAGAGAGCCCGAGTCCTTCGGCAAGGATGAGCGCACAACGCAGCCGACCGTCATGTCGATGTAAAACAATTTGATAGGCAACACGACAAAAAAAAGCAACCGACACACTGTCACAAGTCGATACTATCCTGCTTAGGCAGAAATGTGCATTTTAGCAACTTCCGGTCGAACAGAAAATAAAATAATCAACGGCGCGGCGGCAGGAGCTAGGACCAAAAAACAACAACAAAAAAAGGACTTTAATGCAATCATTGAACTGAATTTTTAAATATTCAACAGGATTGGCGGGCAACCGATGGGACATGATTTTTTGCAGAATGATCTGGAATTATGCAAATTGATTGGTCGGATGACCATGGCCACCATCGAAGAAGGGAGTTCGAGAGACACGCTTAGGCTGTGAATCGATCCGTATGCATGGAACGCTTGTTGCATTGTCGAAAAGAAACATCGCCTGACGATGCATATGGGGGGAGAGACACATTAAACTTTCACAAAGCTTCAGTGTATGGCGTCCCCAAACCACATCCTCTCACTTGAATTGAAAGGACACACTCAGAAAAAAAAAATGAGCAGCAGAAAAAAATAGGATATCCTTGCAAAATGAGCTCGTTTTACCCGACTTGGGGTTGAGTGTGACCGGACCGCCCACCAAAGCAGCGATGGCATTGTGCAAATTCGCATCAAAATTCGATGAGTTGGAGATTTTTTTTTTTTGTTTTTGCGGGGGAATTTTATTTATTACATTGCACATATTTTGCATTCCGTTACACAGGCATGTCCTACAGGACTTCACATTTAAAATGCAAAAAAAAAAAATAAAAAATTGAGAACGCGTTTCAACGTGGTCCAAAAAATTGTATTAACGCAAATTATTCGGCCGTCTAGTGTTCAGGGTGTTGCAGGACAACATGTCCTGTGAGTGGGCATGAGCAGCGAGTGTGATTAATTTGCAATTGGATTGTACTTGCCTTTCGATTTAAACAGAAAAAAAAAGAAACGAAGAAGCGAGTTGGTCGGCTGAAATCAGCCACGATGTAGTGTAACGCATTGGCAGAGCCGGGCTCAGTCAATTGAATTAATTTTCGTGCGGTCGAATCGATTAACTATTTTCTCTTAAATCGATAAAAATGAGATGAGATTTGTGGCCAGCATGTGTGATATCGTGCACAAGGATGTGTGAACTCACTGGTAACTGCGATAGTTGCGCTTTAATGAAATTTAATAAAAAATAAGTCTAGGGTGAGTTCACTCACACATAGTGGGCCACTATGGAGGTGGTACACAGAGAGAGAGATAGAGAGAGATAGAGAGAGAGAGAGAGAGAGAGAGAGAGAGAGAGAGAGAGAGAGAGAGAAAGAGATACAAAAATTAGCCCAATACAGTTTCACTTCACTTCTACCGTGGCACAGTTTATTCACCTCATCTGAGATGAGTTGAACTGACATATTGACAATTGCCTTGGGTACTTTTTGACAATCCACAAGCTCTTGGTCTTATGTGAGAGTTATATGCAACTAAATTGATGTTGACTATGAATCACAAAACACTTATAAGAGCCGAAAGACATTCAATTTTGTTCAGACTCAAATTTGTGAAAAATTTTAGTTTTCAAACTTGTTCTACCGCAAAAACTAGGTTGAAGAATTCAACTATTTCTGACTTACTGAATTTTGTTTTCAAGCTTGACGAAAAAAATTTTAAGGTAAAGTTGAGAAAAGAAATTGACCCCGCAAATTTTTACGCCCACTTTTTTTTCGGTAAATTTAAGATTGATGAACTCCTTGACCGATTCGGTAAATTTTTAGTCAACCTTCGTGGCCCATTATCATTCAAAGATTTGCGAACAATCGAAGGCGAATTTAGCGTACCAACGTTGATGTTGTTAGAGAATGACTTTCGATGGGATTACACCCTCGGATACTGTGCTTTCGTCAAATACTCATCAAACACGAAAAATTTTGTCGATAATTATCAATATGCTTCCCATCCATATTGGCGATGGCCGAATTCGGAATCCCGGCAAAACTGATTCAGCTGTGTCGCATGACGCGTGACGCTTGCAAACATGCACTACAACGTGCTGTTTGGAAGTAGCCGAACTATTCCAAACATGCACTGGATTTTGGCTTGGCAACTAGACGCGCTATCATGTGAGTTCTTCAGTCTCGTACTTGAGTAGATAGTACGAAGGGCAGGTGTCAACACTGAAGGCGCTATTTTCAACAGGTCCGTCCAGCTGCTGGGCTATGCGGACGTTATCGACATAATCGGTCGCTCACAGCGTGCCGTGATAGAAGCGTTCACGGCGATTGAAGAACAGGCGAAATCGGTTGGACTTGAAGTAAATGAGGACAAGACTACGTACATACTATCAATCAACAAACAAACAAACATCTGTCCACCACATAGGACAAAATGTCACTGTCGATAGCTACAATTTCGAGGTAGTTAAGTAGTTCACCTTCCTCGGAGTAAACATGGACGGACACTCTAGCGGAGATCCAGGGATGAATTACCCTTGGAAACCATTGCTAATTCGGTTTGGCAAAACAACTCTTCGAGAGAAAAATACTTCGGCGGATTTTTGGTCCTGTGTGCGAGGAGGGCGAATGCAATAGCTGTACCAAGATGTGGATGTAGTCGAAAAAGCCAAAACACGTCGACTATATTGACAGTTTTATGCCAGTTGTACTCTTATCTTATCTTATCCTCTTCCAATAACCAACAAGACGCAGAGTTCCCAAGCGTTCCCATATCAAAGTACAAACCGCCACCGATGCTGCTTGGTTTAGGTGTTCAGACGTCAATCGATATTTTATTCGATCTGTTTTTCGTTGCACTTTTTCGTTTCATTTAATCGAATTCCCAACAGAAGTTTCACTTCAAAAATGCGACTGTAAAAATATCGCCCTTCTACAATTAGGGTAACCCAAGACGTTTGGGCAAAAGGCGATAAAGCAACAGCAGATGTTTTTGCCGCATATCTTCGGGAAACATTTAAACCATTTAATGGTCCAGAAAACATTAATTTATTCGAGACTACAACCGGAAATAATATACATATGTAGTTAGATATGCAAGTATCGCCGAGCTTGAACTGCAAATACAGAAACTAAAGCCCGGGCTATGACCTGATTATAGGAGAACTCCACAAAATGTTGCTTCGGAAAGCATTAACTAATCTCCTCTAAATTTTTTTTAGAGACATAGAACTTCGAATTGAGGTAAAACACTAGAAGATCGTTTAAATGTCCATCAATTTGGCTTTAGGAAAATTTTATGGCATCAATGTTTAAATAAAGGGTTTTTCAATAAGAGCGCTACAAAAGTTTTTTTTTTTTAAATAAAACAAAAACGGTTTTGGACATCAATGAAATTCTTTATTCCTGTGAAAGTACCTTCGATGCCATTATGTATGGAATTCGATTTCTTTTGCATGGCCACCATGGGCACGCTTGCAGAAGTCCAGACGCTGAACATAATTTTCGACGGTTTTCAAGCATAAGCCGGCCGATACGGCTGCAATTTCACATTCGATATTCGTACGAAGTTCAGCAATCGTCGCTGGCTTGTCGGCATGGACCATAGACTTGACGTAGCCCCACAGGAAATAGTCTAACGGCGTCAAATCGCACGACCGAGGCGGCCAAGCGACTGGACCATTTCGTGGGATAACACGTTCTCCAAACTTGGTTTCCAATAAATTGATTGTGGCATTCGCTGTGTGGCTTGTGGCGCCGTCCTGTTGGAAACACATGTCCTCCAAGTCCATATCATCCAATTGGGGCCAAAAATATTCGGTTAGCAGTGAACGGTAGCGATTCCCATTGACAGCAACGTGCCGGTCTTGATCATCACGGAAGAAGTACGGCCCAATGAGGCGGCGTGGCCCATAGACCACACCAAACCGTAATTTTTTCGGAATGCAATGATGACTCATGGAGTACGTGTGGATTGCTGCCTGACCGATAGCGCATATTTTGTTTATTGACGAAGCCATTCAGCCAGAAATGAGCCTCATCGCTGAAGATGATTTTTCGATGAAAATCCGAATCATTTTCAAGTTGTTGCTCAGCCCAAATAACGAACATACGACGCTTCTGATGGTCAAGCGGCTTCAGTTCTTGCGTCAATTTAATCTTGTAAGGATGTAGGACGTCACAGACGATGCCCAAAGCTTGAGAACGACGTGTGAGAGACACATTTGGGCTTTCTTCAACTGAAGACTCAGCGGCAGCAATATTTTCGACACTACGGGCACTTCTTTGTCTCACTGGAACGGGAACATTTTGTACTATACCTGTGGATTCAGATTTTTCCACTAGACGCTCAATTGTTGATCTGCTAGGACGATTATGACGACCATAAATTGGACGTAGCGCTCTTAACGTTGAGGCCACTGACTCCGAATTTCGGTTGTAAATTTTAATAATTCCGACTCGTTGTTGGATCGTATATCTTTCCGTCATGAAATGGCAAACCTTACTGAAGAGAAATGTCAATAGAGCGGCAAGAAATATGGCGTCGTTTGCTGTCCCTATTGCTCAACTTTTGTATCGTCCCTGTTGAAAAATTCGATATGATTTCGGGCATGTGGCCGCTGGGAGCGGTTTGAATAAAGCCAACTCTGGGGGTCAAATTTTCAGCCACTTTTTCGAGCATTTGGGGCCGTATGACGGCAATAACGCCACGAATGTTGGCTTCGAAGTCCCCTTACTAAATATATCCCCAAAGAAAATAATCCAATGATGTCAAATCACACGATCTTGGTGGCCAATTGACAGGTCCATTCCGCGAAATTATGCGCTCACCGAGTGTTTCCTTCAATAAATCGGTTGTGACGTGAGCTGTGTTGTTGTTGGAATCACATCTTATCCACATTCATGCTATGTAATTCGGGAACAAAATTTTCGGTTATCATGGCTCTATACCGTTATCCATTAACGGTAAATGACTCTCTAGCATCATTTCGGAAGAAGTATGGCCCAATGACTGTGCTCTATGGGCACACCAAACAGTCAGTTTTTGGGGATGTAATCGTGTCTCAAGGGTCTCATGTGGATTCTCTTCACTCCAACTTCGGCAATTTTGCTGGTGGACGTATCCATTCAACCAAAATTGAGCTTCATAACTCAATAAAATTTTGCGATGAAAATCAGCATCGAGATCAATCTCATTTTCGGCCCATACACCAAAATCACGACTCATTGGTCTCGCGGCTTTAATTCTTGCACAAGCTGGATCTTGTCAGGTCTTAAGCCAAGATCTTTGCGCAAAATCTTCCATAAAGTTGATGGACAAAGCTTCAATTGCTGTAAACGGTGGCGAATCGATTCATTAGGGTCCTCTTCAACACTTTTCTCTACAGCGGCAATTGTTTCTTCGGTGCGCACTGTTCGACGTCTCTGCGGATGCGTGTTGTCACATAGAGTATACGTAGTGCGAAAACGATCCATGGTCAGCCGAATTAATTGCTCTGATGGACGATTATGTCGACCATAAAATGGACGGAGCTCGCGGTAAACTTCGCGAACTGAACCATTATGGTTCTCAAACCAGAAAAATCACCGAATGAAAAAATATCTTACAGGCTTATTTCAGTTCTTTCAATAATTAAAAAAAAAAATAATTTCAGCCCAACTGCGTGAACTGAGACATTCAGTTGAGCAAATTGACTCTCCTTAAACCAAGATCTCAGTGGCGCAAGTGGAAGGCACTTGGCTCACTAGGCACGGGGTTACAAGATCCATCCGCGGTTAAGGGAACACAATCGGCAAAAAAATTCCCAACAGAAATTACCAGGGGCGCTGTCTCCCTTAAGAGTTAGCAACGTTGTTAGACCTAACTTACCCACAACCAATTTCAAAAGCTTTTGAAAGGATATTACTCGTTAGCTTACAACCCATTATTGATCAGAAACGCCTCTTAGGTGACCATCAATTTCGGTTTAGAAGTAAACATTCGACTGTGGACTGTGGACGGAAAAAAATTTATCAGCCGTATTTCTTGATGTGTCGCAAGCTTTTGATAAGTTGTGGCATGTAGGCCTTCTATGTATATTAAGACAAGTTCTGCCTGAAAATTATATAAAATCCTCGTCTCGTATCTTCAGTAGAGACTGTTCCGTGTGAAAATTGGAAACGAATATTCGGTGTTCAAAGAAATAATGGCAGGCTTTCCGCAGGGAAGCGTCCTTAGACAACATGCCTCCTATTTACACCAGATAACCCACAGACAAACGATGCAATAGTTAACCTCTTAACAAGGTTAATGGATGGACAAAGTCCTTTTTTTTAAGAAGGACGGGAAGATACAAAAAAGATGAAAAGCTTTTATTTGCTCCTCCTATGACTATAACAAGCATTCACGTTTTCTTATGGATGCGCCAGGGTTTGTGTAATCTTCAAAAGATGTTAGCTATCCGGGCTACAAGCATACGTGAGTACTCAAGCAAACCCTCTCTCCGCTGAACTATATACCGACTGGTTAACTGTTTAGGCTTTTCTTTCCACACTTATTTTCAAAGAGGATGTCGAGCGCCGTTGATTGCTCCCTAGCACTATTTTGTCGAGCTCGCAGACGACCATGTGGTTTGCCCAGATGGTTCACAGTAAGGGTGGGGGTGTACTTGACGCATCACTTGGCCATGGAGCGGAAGAGGTTTCAAAGCCAAAGCCTTTTCCAAGATACGGATGTGCATTCAGGTATGACCTAACTGGGAATAGACATCCACTACGTTTTGAGCAGGTTTTCCCAAAGATTTTACGTTAGCGGCGGTGATACTGCGATCTCGAAACCGAACAAGCGGTTGATCTGATAGTGGGGGAGAATCCTCTTGCAAAATTCGTCCAGGGTTTGAGCTTGGAATAGGTTATATAACGATTGGCTTAACCGTTCTGGTACATACACGCGTATAGTATCCCTCGGAGTTTCTAATTTTCCACAGTTTCCTACATGCCCACGATTAGGTTTTCTCAAAGTTATTTTACCTTTGATTCGGCAGTGCTTCTAGGTATCACCCTGAGATGATTTTCTTAGGACCATCCTCTAGGCTCTAAACTTCTTGATATGCATATTTGCTTACTTAAGTACAGTCCAGAATGAATCTCTGGCCACAACCAACATGACTCTTAGGTTAGCCCGGTTCTAAGATATTTACCACAAGTACTGCACTCCAAGTTGGTTGAAATCGTTATACTTGTGCGCGCCACTTACGGCGAGGTCTTCCTCTACTGAGTCCAACGTCTGAGAATCGAAGACTCTGCGAGCCGGAGTGTTGGTCTCAATTCTTTTTAAATATCCTAGCCATCTTAAACGTCTAGGGTTCATCTCGCTATACAGCTCGTATAGATCTTGGTTGAATCTAGCTTGAAGAATTGTCCTCTCGAAATGACTTAGGGTTTCTTCATCCATTTTTGATACGGTGCATGGTTCAGCGCTGTAGAGCAGGACTCTGATGATCAGGGTCTTATATAGGATCTCCTTAGTAGTTCGAATGAGGACTGTATTACTAAATTGCCGTCTTAGTCCGAAGAAATGGGCTACAGCGGTTGGGAAGAGTAAATCTTCGTTTAATCTCTGACGAGATGTTGTCGTGCACGTTAGCGAGGTAAACAGAGTCCGTACTGCCGCGATATAATATCTGCGAATGGCTACATTCGGTCCAATTCGTCGATGTTGTGTGTCTTTTCATGTTGACAGCATATACCTAGTCTTATCCTTGTTTGAAGTCAAACCGCTTTGCCGCTTTCTTTTCTATACTAGCAAACGTGGCTATGACAACACGTTGGGTCCTACCAAAGATGTCAATATCGTCGGCGTATGCTAGCTGTTGCACCGATTTTTGGAAAATTGTGCTTCTGGTGTTGACTCGTGAGCTATGCACAATCCTCTCAAGAATCAGATTGAAGAAGTCACATGATAGCGCATCACCTTGCCTAAATCCTTTTTTGGTATCGAATGTGTCGGTGAGGTCGTTTCGGACCCTGATGAAGCAGCAGGAATTCTCCATCGTCATCCTACACAAGTTCGTCTCGTATGCGGCTTTGAAATCGATGAATTGGCGGTGGGTATCGGTTTGGACTTCTTGGGTTTTTCCAGGATCTGCCGAAGTGTGAAAATTTGATCGGTTGTGGTCTTTCCTGGCGTTAAGCCACACTATCAGGTTGTTGGCAAAAGGTTTCAGTCATTCATATATTACCCCAGATTGGATCTTGTACGCGATGTTGAAGAGACTTATGCCTCAGTAGTTGGCGCAGTTTAGAGGGTCTACGTTTTTGTGGATCGGGCAAACGATGCTGAGGGGTCATTCTTCAGGCACACTCTCTTCCGACCAGATTCGGCTTATGAGTTGGTGGACGTTACTTACCAAGTCATCTCCGCCGGCTTTATAAAGCTCGGTGGGAATGCCTTCATTTCCGGCAGCCTTATTAAGCTTCAGTTTAGACATTGCTATCCTCACTTCACTCAGGTCGGGTGATTGGAAGTTTTCGCTGTCGTTCCCGATATTGAATGGTTCGTTCTGCCTGACAGCGGAATGTTGTTCGTCATCGCCGTTTAACAGTCAGCAGAAGTGGTTCTTCCCTATACTCAGCATCGACTGTGTCTCATCCACGATATTTCCTTGTTCATCTCGACAGGATCGTACTTCGGTAGTCGCTCATAGGTTTTGTCAAGGAGCTCATAGAAGCAGTCCTTAGCTATATCGTCTTTTTCCTCCGTTGGGACGTGAGCGTATAAGTCTTATGTTGGCGACTTTGGCATTGATGCGGATTGTTACAATGCGTTTGCTAATTTCTTGGAAACATAAGACTTCTTGCCTAAGTCTGGCACTTATAACAAATCCGCATCCGAATAGTCGCTGTTTCTGCTCACTATAACACGGTCCGTAGAAGATGTCACAGTTTTCATCCTCTTTTTGCCCGGCCCATCCCATCCTATTTCTTGGATGAGGGTAATGTCTGCTTTGTAGCAGTTTAGGACTTCCGTTAATTGTTCGCTTGCATGTCTCCTGTGTAATGTTCTCACATTCCAGGTGCAGATACGAACGTCGTTGTCCTTTTTTCGTTTAGCCGTGTCGTCACCAATAAAATCAGTCCTTTTCGAGGCTATTGGTTACTTCGTTACTATTGGTTTTATTCCATGGGTGGGTAGTTAACCCAAAGCACAAACCTCCAAGTTCCAATTTATTAGATACCCCTAGGACACGGGGCTATCAGTATCCACTACGGGATTGAGCGCTGCCGTTTGCCTTTCGCTTCAACCGTCACCATCTCTGTTCAAGGGGCCTGACTAACCCTTGAAATTCCTAGACAACCTGTTGTCCGAATATGTCGAAGCAGCTTGTCTAGGTTCGCCTGGGGCAGCAGGCCGGGTGCCATTCTGACCTGGCTGTTTATGGCGTTGCTGTTTTTCGTCGTGTTATCAACACTCGCGCTTGTCGTTTAGCAAGTCAAATCCGGTTGGATGAGAGGTAAGGTACCACTTGGAGGTAGAAAATAAGCACTTGATGTGTAGTCTGAGTTTCAACCACTGGGCATTGCCAAGTTAACGCCAATCAGAGTCTACCCTCGTTCTACAACACCCAACCATCAACAAAATCTTAGAAAAATAAATAATTTCGCATTTCGAACAAGCAGCCTTGATTCATGTTTTAACTTAAGACAATAAATGTCCAACGAAGTTTATCTAAATCAGCATACTCCACCCTAAACGTCGCATACCTTCTAAGAAGACTTAGTCTTCGAATGATGAAAATCCTGCACACATATACGCATTGAAAGAACACAATATGCTTCCTCCTTCATTAAACGGTTATCTCATCATTTCCATCTTTAAATCTACCTCACATCTGCTGAGAGCTTCGACAGAGGAATTATTATAAGCTAATGGCTGCGGGTGGTCGACGAAGAACCCAAAAGTCCTAGTGAAACTCAAAGCACAAAGTGAAACCACAAAAATACAGCTAAGTAGCTAATGCCAGACGCTTCAAAAGCAGAGATTACATTCTACAGGCTCTTGAATCAGGGAAGGGACCGGAGACCGGTCGGTACTATAACTTTGGCCAGCTTCGCAACCCCCAGCTCTTGTATTCAATGGCGTGCTCGCACGTTGAACCACACACTGTCTCACCGCACATCTCCTTTCAAAGATGCGATGCAAAGATAACATTGTTTGAGTGGGTTTCTTTGAACTCAGTCTGTGCACTGGAAACTTATCAAGAGCGACGGCATTCGTCAGGATGCTTTGACAGAGCAGCAGGAACTAGAGAAATTATGGCATGGAAATGAGATGACAGAAAAATAACAACGAAACTAGAACATAATAAGAATGCGAACATCAAAAGGATATCGCGTGGTGACGCTGCTGCTGGTTCATACCAAAGGCATTCGGAAATGGTATCCACCCCATTGTGGTTGAGTGAGTCAAAATTGAAATCAAAAGATAGATACCTACCTCGATGTGTCGTTGGGATGTTTGTGGTATGTCTTGTGGAATTGATAGTGTGTTGTCTGGAAAAAAAGGAGAGAAAATAATGCATACGCACTCTATAGTTGGGAAGAATAGCTATGAAGGTCCTATTGTTGTATTGACACGTAGCATAATCACCAGTTAAGGGTTCTTACAGACATTTAGTTGAGAGCGCAAAAAATCATATTCCCTTCGTTTAGTATTTCGTATCCTTCCAAAAATGTTTTTTTTTTTTTGCGTAGAAACATAAAACAAACGGCATTCCTGCTAACAGGGAAAGATAACCCCACGTGAACATGAAAATCATTTTTACTTCGACATGCTTCCCTCCGGCATTGCTAATGCTGTGGCCTGCTTGCGAGTCAAAGCTTTTCAGGTTTCAACATTCCAAGTCGTATTGTTATGATAAAGTGTCAACCACAGCCTGACTTTTGTTCCATGAACAAACATTTTGCAGGATCAATGGGGCGGCAGGAATCGATTTTGACATAAATATCTAGTAACCTCGGAAGAGCTGAGTGTTTTTGCGAATATTGAGGAATGGAATGGGCCCGGAATTGATGAAGGTTCCTCTTATTTAATAAATGATGAGTCTTTTCCTGTTTTAAAAATGGCAGCCATTTTGATTTGAGATGGCATGACAAGAGTGATACGATATTTTGATAACATAGGGCTCGTCAAACCAAACAAATTGAAGCCTTGAAAAGTATTGATATATCCGAGGTTATTACCTGCAACTGCAATGTTTGAAGCCTTAAGAGGAGGAAGCAAGTTGATGCAGTGCAGTCATTGTGGGTGCAGTGGCCAAGTGGTTTATGTGTTGGTCTACTAAACGCGGTTCAAATCCCCTAAGTGTCAACACCTAACCATTTATATTGATCGACTTCTTGCGAAAGTCTGCAAATCATACAAGGGTAACACTGTCTTGATGAGTCTTTTCCTGTCTTAAAACTGTCAGCCATTTTGATTAAAGCCTTCAAAAGTATTGATATATCCGAGGTTGTTACCTGCATCTGCAATGTTTGAAGCCTTAAGAGGAGGAAGCAAGTTGATGCAGTGCAGTCATTGTGGGTGCAGTGGCCAAGTGGTTTATGTGTTGGTCTACTAAACGCGGTTCAAATCCCCTAAGTGTCAACACCTAACCTTTTATATTGATCGACTTCTTGCGAAAGTCTGCAAATCATACAAGGGTAACACTGTCTTGATGAGTCTTTTCCTGTCTTAAAACTGTCAGCCATTTTGATTAAAGCCTTCAAAAGTATTGATATATCCGAGGTTGTAACCTGCATCTGCAATGTTTGAAGCCTTAAGAGGAGGAAGCAAGTTGATGCAGTGCAGTCATTGTGGGTGCAGTGGCCAAGTGGTTTATGTGTTGGTCTACTAAACGCGGTTCAAATCCCCTAAGTGTCAACACCTAACCTTTTATATTGATCGACTTCTTGCGAAAGTCTGCAAATCATACAAGGGTAACACTGTCTTGATGAGTCTTTTCCTGTCTTAAAACTGTCAGCCATTTTGATTAAAAACTTCAAAAGTATTGATATATCCGAGGTTGTTACCTGCATCTGCAATGTTTGAAGCCTTAAGAGGAGGAAGCAAGTTGATGCAGTGCAGTCATTGTGGCTGCAGTGGCCAAGTGGTTTGTGTGTTGGACTACACACGGGCGGGCGAAAGAGGTATAGGCGATGTTTCGAATGAGAATTTGTAAATAATAAATAAGTCTCATGCAGAATGGAACTCATTGTGGCAACCCTACCGACTTCGCTAATGTAAGCCTAACAGCCTTGGAGAGGTATGTTAGTTTAACTCTTAACTGATGTTGTGGGTCTTGTAGATCCATGTTCAACCCTTAAACGTGTATAAAAAGGGCAACGGTCGCCAAGGCTGTTTTTGTTTTACTTTACCTTGCTGAAGGGTGGTAGGATGTTGTAGAATGAGGGTAGACCCTGATTCGCCTTAACTTTGCAATGCCCAGTGGTTGTAACTCTGACTACACATCAAGTGCTTTTTTTTAACATCCAAGTGGTAATCATCGCGAACTAGTCTCATTCATCCCGATTTGACTTGCTAACCGATAAGCGCGAGTGTTGATAAAGCGACGAAAAACAGCAACAGAATGCCTCGGAATGAATACCCATCCTGCTGTGCCAGGCGAACCTAGACAAGCTGCTTCGACGTATTCGGACAACAGGTTGCCTGGGAATTTCAAGGGTAAGTCAGGGCCCTTGAAAGGCCAACGGCAGCGCTTAATCGTATAGTGGAAACTGATGGCCCCGTGTTTTAGGGGTATCTAATAAATTGGAACTGGCCCTCCAGGTTGGGGTTGCGCTTTAAACTACCAACCCATGGAAAAAATCCTCTAGTTACGAAGAAACCAATAGCCTCGGAGAGGACTGATTTTATTGTTGACCACCCTGCTAAATGAAAAAAACGACGACGTTCGTATCTGCACCTGGCATGTGAGAACATTAAACAGGAGACATGCAAGCGAACAACTAACGGAAGTCCTAAACTGCTACAAAGCAGACATCACTGCCACTTAGGAATTACGATGGGATGGGCCGGGCAGAAAGAGGATGAAAAACTGTGACATCTACTACGGCCCTTGTTATAGTGAGCAGAAACAACGCCTATTCAGATGCGGGTTTGTTATAAGTGCAAGACTTAGCCAAGAAGTCTTATGTTTCCAAGAAATTAGCAAACGTATTGTAACAATCTGCATCAAGGCAAAAGTCGCCAACATAAGCCTTATATGAGCTCACGCCCCAACGGAGGAAAAAGATGATATAGCTAAGGACTGCTTCTATGAACTCCTTGACCATACCTATGAGCGACTACCGAAGTACGATGTTAAAAAATCGTGATGGGTGATTTAAACGCAAAGGTAGGAAGAGAAGACATCTTTAGCAGTTTTGTCGGAAAACATAGACTACACGACAATACGTCGGGTAATATACTTAGGCTAATCGACTTCAATACGCAAAGAAATTACACAATAGCCAGCACACGGTTTCCTCACCTCGATATCCACAAGGGGAGATATCGGTCACCAGATCAACGAACGGTCAACCAATTTGATCATATAGCGATAGACAAGAGGCACTCTTCCAGTATTTTGTATGTCCGAACATTCCGAGGAGCTAACATCGACTCGGACCTCTAACTTGTTGCAGCCAAGGTTAGAATTCGGATATCCACCACGCCACAGTAATCCAGAAATACTGAAAAAAAATTTAATGTCGAAAGACTGCAATCGCAAGAGACCGCCAGGACCTTCGCGCAACGCGTATCCCTAATCCTCTCGATTAACACCATACCACCAGCATCGAATGTCGAAGAGCAATGGCAACGATGCCAACAAGCCATTAGATTAGGTTTCTCGCACCCACCAGCCAGAAACCCCTGGTTTGATGAGGAATGCCAACAGATGCTCGCAGCCAAGAACGAGGCCTACAAGTCTAAGCTGCAGGTGAAGACGAGAGCTGCCGTTGAGCTCTATAGGCAGAGAAGAAGGGAAGAACACCGGCTTTTCAGAAAGAAGAAAAAGAAGCCAGAAAAGCGCGCGATCGAGAATATTGAGAGGTGCCACTCCAGTATTGATGTTCGCAGGTTTTGCCGAATTGTAAAACGTCAAGGCCAAGGATACAAGGCTCGAACGGAATCAATGCTGAGGATATGGAAGAACCTCTCCTGCAGACTGTTAAGCAGCGAGACGAATAATTCAACTGTCAGGCGAAACGAACCATTCAACACTGGCAACGACAGCGAAAACTGCCAACAACCCGACCTGCTTGAAGTGAGGATAGCAATATCTAAACTCAAGCTAAACAAGGCTGCGGGAAATGACTGCCTTCCCGCTGAGCTTTTTAAGGCAGGCGAAGATGGCTTGGTAGGTAACATTCACCAACTCATAAGCAAAATCAAGTCAGATGAAAGTATGCCTGAGGATTCACAAGGAAGTAAACCCTGTGAACTGCGCCAACTTCAGAGGTACATATGAGTCTCTTCAATATTATCTGCAAGATCCCTTATCAGCCCTTATCAGTGTGGTTTTAGGCCAGGAAAGTCCACAACTGATAAAATCTGGACACGTCGGCAGATCCTGGAAAAAAACCCAAGAAAGCCAAATCGATACCCACCACCTAGAGACAAGCTATACAGAACTATGTCTAGTTATTGTATACCGCCCAAGCTCGTCCGTTTGTGTAGGATGACGATGAATAATTCTCGCTTCTCCGTCGAGTCTCAAACTACCTCACCGACACATTCGATACCAAAAAAAGAATTTAGCAAGTCGTGTGACTTCTTTAATTTCATTCTTGAGAGGATTGTGCTAAACTCCCGATCCAACACTAGAGCCACAATCGGTGTAACTACTAGCATAAGCCGACTATATTGACATCGTCGGTAGGACTCAACTTGATGTCATTGCCACGTTTGTTAGTGTAAAGAAGAATCGGCAATACTCCTAGCAGATATTACAGTTTTAATCTTCTTTTTGTCCGCTCCTTCTCATTTAATTTCCTAGATGGTAGTAATGTCTGCTTTTTAGGGTTTCCCCTAGTCGTTCGCCTGCACCTTTTTTTTTGTAATGTTCTCACTTTCTGGGTGCAGATACGATCGTCGTTGTCCATATTTCGTTTAACATGGACGTCAACAATAAAACCTGCCCGTTCTGAGTTTGTTATGAGGCTGTTAGCCAATGTGGATTTTATAGTTTTAGTGTACCTTGGAAGTCAATGGTAATACCGTCGTGCGATACTGCATTCAGTAACACCTTACATGCCGCTTAGCAATTGCCACCACCTCAGCTAGGAATACATTACTTCGAAGACTCATTGACCTGGATATAACCAATTCATTTGAAAATATGCCGGCTGCGATTCATCATTGAATCTTTGATTCATCTGTTTAGAAGTATATCTCGTCACACTTTTGCCATATTCGTCACCTCCAGGAATAGAGCAGAGAATGGTTGATCAAAGTCCAGAAAAGGAGATATGTAAGCAAAACAAAAGCTTTTCCTTTTATATTGTCCTAGGATCCATACCTGTCTAGAGTCTTTGGTTTCTAGTGCCTGTTTGGTTTATCCTTTTTCACTCATATCGCTTTTGGCTGCTGATTTCTGCATATATAGCGGTGTGGGTCCATTCGCAATGGTTCCCATTACATACGATGCTCTTGGTATTTTCTTCATTTGCCTTAAATTTGTAACTCCGTTCTGGTATGCCACCAACCTGCCCTGTCTTACGTGACTTTTAGTCACTTAGTATCCTTTTCGATTGATTAAGAAAACATTTAATACCACCAATCCACTAATTACAATCGACATTCTCACCGAAAATGTAAACATTTCCAAAGAAAAACACAATAATAACGAAACTAAAGACCGTTCTGCTCTCCTCAATTTAAGCCCTCCTCCACCCGGACCACAAATCTTAAGAATCTCCTCCACACATTCAAATTTTAAGCTCTGCATATTTTTAACTCTGTTAAATTATATGAACCTTTTGGTCCTTGCACAGACAAACCTCTCTGATATGGCGATTCACCATTCATCATAGCATCCGTCACGGCGATATCCTCTTTACCGCCACACAATCCCCACTCAAACGTTATCCTTCCGTTGCTTGCCTCATCATACCCTTGAACATAAAACCACCTCCCACCCAGCCCACAATCAGGACATAGCTTTTGCCATTAAAAAAAAATATATATACACAGCCAAAGTCGCTCCACTGAGATGGGAGGACAGAGCGGACGACAAGCGTAGAGTCTCGGGTTCCAATGATATGGTGGCTCATCGTGTATCAGAAACTTAAGCTCTACAAGGATACAATATCTTTGACAAGCAGAAGATGTTCCTTGTTGTCACAGTGAACCAGACTGCAAAAGCACAACCGAGCGAAAGAGACAACCTAGCAACAAAAAAAAAATCCCTGCTTTGAATTTACGAACATTTTTATCCTTCCAGCACAAGGACATGCAAAAATATACATGCGAAAGTAAAAAAAAAATCGGAGAACGCCAACGTGAACCAAGAATCACACACAAAAAAGCAAAAAGGACGAACAAGACAAGAAAAAAAAAAAAAACATCACCATAGGTCGATGAGATAACTTGAGGAAAATAATTCCTCACATCCCCTGCGGAATATATAATTTCCCTTTTATTTCCCAGAATAACAACCTTCAGCAGGACCTTTGCAAGAGAGTATTTCATGCGTTCGTCGTTGTCGTCCTCTCCTTGTCGTCCCTTATTTTTAGGAAGTCGCTGCTGCTAAACAGATTATGACTAATCCCATCAAAATTTGTTCCCCACTCGTGTATTTATGTATTCGCCTAGCGTGTCGGTCTTATCACATTAGACTAATCCTTAATGTCATTTTAAAGGACTTGAAATTATAATGGGCCCTTCGAGCAGGCGGGCGTCTCAACCATGCCATCCCCCATACAAGCATCTTCTGCTGCGGTCGCTAATTGGAAAGAATAATATCACTTGGAACAGATCCTCCGTCAACTCTGGCGGGAAGGATGAGACAAAAAAAAAAAAAACTGCACTTCAAGTGGCGCACTTAAACCTGCCAGCACTCGAACTCGTACACGTTAGAGGCGAAATTTCGCCGATGGAAGCAAATTTCCCTAAACGCTTTTAATTAAAAACTATTTTCCACACGCCTATGCGCCTTCCTGTCTCCAGATCCCCAGAGCGCCGCGACGTCTTCAAGAAGCACCTCATCATCGTGCATACGAAATGACATTTAATTAGCGCCGCAGTTCCTAACTCGAAGCGAGATTCAAGTGGGTGTCAGATTCATGCCGCGATGACTACGTTCCGGCGGCGCGAGACTACTTCCATGTCGGTGGGGGATGTAGTCACGTGAATAAATTTCGTCCGTGCGCGTATTTTACCAAATTCGAGGACACTTGGATTTTTGTTGTTCCAAAAGCAGCGCTAATCCCACTTTAATGACATGGCTCGGGAGCAGTACGCGCGCAGAGTTTATGCGAGTTTTCAGCTCTGTAAGCACTTTAAACATCAACAATGGCGAAGCAGTACTGTGTCGGTCGTCGTCGAGCGTCGATGACGGACCTCACAATGGAGTGTTAATCTTTGCACAATGGCTGTCAGGTGGTGGGTATTTGTGTTGACAAACACCATTGTTTCCACGTGCCAATGTTTGGATATTAATCCCTGACGGAGGTTGAGTTGTTTAAGGCGCAGATACATTTGAATAAGTAAGTAGCTGCGGCTGGTGTTGATTTTTCAAATGCAGCCTTGAAGATTCTTGTACTTAGCTGGGGAGGCAAAAAGTATTTAACGTGATTTTTGTATGCTTTCGTGTGGAAAGATTGCATTGTTCTGCACAAGATGTTATCGTGATTGGGGCTGGTTTTAACAAAGGGGAACTATTGTGAAGATCCCTGTTTGAAGTCGATTTGGACGGGGAAAGTGGGTTAGAAATATGTCTGAGTCGGTTTGGCAGTGCGTCTTTATGTCACCTATTGTTGGGCCATCAATTTTGACCTGGGATGCTGAGATGTGACATGAACTCTATGTACAAGGTGCGCCAAAAGAAGTCATCCGATGCTGTTTGGCTATTCAGAATATCGGTTGTGGCACGCGCAATGTGTGCCGTTGCTCCGTCCTGTTGGAACCACATGTCTTCCGACCCTAATTCGTCCAATTGCGGCAGTAAAAACTCGGTTAACATGGCCCTATAGCGCGCACCCTCGACTGTTGTCGTTTGACCAACGGCGTTCACGGAAAAAAAATGGCCCGATGACTCCTCCAGCGTGAACAGCGCACCATGCAGTAACTTTGAGCGGGAGTTATAGCTATCCGTGCATTACTCATGGATTTTCAGTGGCCCAGAAGTGATAAATTCGCTTGTTCGCGTACCCGCTGAGGTAGAAATGAGCCTCATCGCTGATTATGATTTTGGGCGAAAAATCGTCCCCTACGTCCTCGAGATTGAGGATGCCTTGGGCGTAGGTTATACGCGTTTGGCGGTCGACAGGCAGCAGTTTATGCACGGACTGGACTTTGAACGGGAACATGCGCAAGTCTTTGACCAAAATTCGCATTACGGACGACCGGCTTATGGCTAATTGCGAGGCACGGCGTCTGGTCGATGTTTCCGGCAACAGCTCGACATCCTCGGCAATAGCGGCGATATGCTCGGAACAGCGGGCGCTCCGGGGACGGCTAGTCTTGGCAACGTCTCGTGTGGTCCCATCATCTTCAAGGTTGGTGGCCAAATGGCGCTGGGGGTGTAGGACGGCCGGGGAAGCGTGGACGGAATTCGCTCCCCACCAACACTAAAGACGAATTGTTACGAAAAAAAACTAGACACCATTACTCCTCTGTTTTGGGGAGTGTATCGCTCCATGATTTATTGACTTGTGTTCTACATCTGTCTAGTCAACAAATGCCAAAACAGATTTGACATTGGCGGCCATTTGCAAAAATAAGAGCATCTTTCAATAGGGTGATCTCTTTTGACCCACCTTGTAGATTCTGTGAAATGGGAACTAAAACCTTTCAAAAATCTTTCCACTGCCACACCTACTTTACGAAAAACAATGTTTTTACCTAGTGGTTAGTGCGTTGGGCTATCAAGCGCAGGGTCAAATCCCGAAAGTGTCAACATCAAGTTTATTTTGTACTGCTTCACCTCTTGCGAAAGTCTGACAAACATCCTAGAGAGTAACATTGACACGAAAAGCTTCTCAAATTGTTCATTCGGATTCGGCGTTAAACAAGAGAAGCTAAGGAAGAGGCACTGTATGGACCTTTATTATTTTTTTTTTGATCTCCAGATTGTTTTGAGGCACGTCCAATTTTTAAAAGGTCACCATAGGCATAGGAAATTTGGGAATCGATGCCATATCAATGGATTTGTTCCACGATATGCCATATTGACATATCATTCAACAATGGTGGATACTTAAAGGCGTCATTGCATATTCTGGAACATAGATTTCCGGTGGTAAACCTTATCTCCATTCAGACTAACGGGGAGGTATATTCAATGATGAAAATAGTAGCAACGCCAGAGAAAATAACCGCTAAAATCACAACTTACTGACTCAAGTGGCGGTAGAATCGGAAAAGAACCTGGGCTTCAACCAACATGCTTCTAGAATTAGCAGGTACCCTAGCTTACTGCCATCAATTGCGCACAACGATTCGGCAGTTTTACCTTGAGCGCCCGACTTAAGGTGAGGTATTCGTCTACTCCCTCCACATCCGGCTGAGAACTGAATCCCCGCCAGCCGGAGAATTGGTGTCTTTTCGCAAAATATTGGACGTCCGTCAACGCAAACTGGACCGATAATTCCTCGAAGAATTGTTTTCACAAAACTACCAAAGGATTTATTACCCGCTCTTGATAAGGCCCATGCTCTTGCCTTTAAGACCAGGACTGGGTTCCTATATATGATCTCCTACAAGGAATAACTGCAGTTGAAGATAAGAGCTGCCATTGAGCTCTATAGCAGAAGAAGGAAAGAAGAACCCCGGATTTTCAGAAAGAAAAAAAAGCCAGAAAAAAAGTGTTCAAAGGCATTGAGATGTGCCACTCCATGAGAGATATTCGTAAGATTCACCAAAGTATACAAAGTCAGACCCAGAAACACAAACAATGCGAACAGAATCTTATCGAGATTAACAAGGAAATATCACAGCTGAGACATAAGCCATGCTGAGAGTATGGAATAAACACTTCTGCAGACTTATAAACGGCGATGGCGAACTACAATTCCGCTGTCAGGCAGAACGAACAATTCCATATTGTCGACGACAGTGAAAACCACCAAGAATTCCACCTAATTGCAGTGAGGATAGCAATACCTAAACTCATGCTTAAAAAAACTGGCGGATATGATACCTTCTTACAGATTTTTATAATATCTGGGTCGATGATTTGGTAATGTTGACCAGGTCATAAGTCAAATCTGGGCGGATGAAAATATACCTGAGGAGTCCTTTGCTTGACCTACAGAAAACGGAGACCCTCTGAACCAACTACAGAAGCATAAGCCTTTTTCCTCACTATAACTTACAGGATCTTATCTGTCGAAATGTGTGACCGCCTGAAACCGGTTTTCAACCACCTGATCGGGTCTTATTAGTGTGGTTTCAAGCCGAGAAAGTCCACAGCTCGTCCCGCCATCGTGCAAGAAGTACACACGCACACATGAATGGTTCCGAGAAAGCTAGGCCCTGGGTAATAACGAGCCTGCTGCGCCAAAAATTTGTACTTTTTGCCTTAAGTAGAACGGGAGGTTATATCATTAAGATACGGATGCCTCTCTTTAATTATTAACGTATAGGCCACACATTGCAGATACCGCTTTATGCAGCTCTTAGACTCAGGGAGTCAAGATGCTGGACTGCAAGCCCGTATGGCCTCAGTAATTTACTGGATACGCTACCAAATGGCATGGTCACGTTTTAAGCAGACTACATCACATATACACTTAGCTTCAAGAAAGGCTTCCACGTAGGCCTTCCAATCAGAGCTCAGCGGAAGAGGGACGAAGTAGTTAAAGATTTCGACACGGTCGTCTACACCGACGACTCTAACATGAACTCCGGTGTGGCGTCCGGAGTCTAATCGGAAATACTGAAAATATCATCTTGCCATCGTATTCCAAGCGAAACTACTGGCTATCCGAGGGGCATGGGCGATACTGGAGATTGACACTAAGCAAAATATTGGTATTCTCGTAGATAGTCAAGCAGCCAATAAGGCCATTAACCCGGCTACCATATTCTCCAAGCTGGTACTGGAATGCCGAAACCAATTTGTCCACCTGGGCGAACGCTTCAGGGTCACGCTTCTCTATAGACGAGCTGGACAGGCAAGGCTCAGCTCTGCACGGCTCAATTGCGGCAAGGATCCATATCCCGCTAGGTGCGGTTTAGGGAGAAATCCACTAATGCTTCTTAAAGATGGCCGACTAAAAATGGGGAAGGTGAACAAATTGCGTAATATCAAGGAATCAGACAATAACGGAACAAACGACCTACTTTACAGAACCCGCCCAGATATCCCAAGAATTACGACGACAATCACTGCCCAATTGGAGACCATGCGGCCAAACTAAAGATCCCATACAACCTCCAATGCCGCAGTTGTGTGAACACAAATGAGAAAGAGACCCTCTCCCATTCCATCGGCAAATGTCCGTCAAAGCCAAGGCCGCAAGTCTCGAACAGAATCCTGTCGAGATGAACAAGGAAATATCGTAGTTGAGGCACAGTCGATGATGAGGATATGGAAGAATCATTTCTGCAGACTGTTATACGGCGATGACGAACAACATTTCGCTGTCAGGCAGGAGGAACGATTCAATATTGGCAACGATAGCGAAAACTGCCAACCAACCACCCGACCTGAGTGAAGTGAGGATAGAAATATCGAAGCTTAATTGGGCTGCCGGAAATGATGGCCCTCCCGCTGAGCTTTATAAAGCCGGCGGAGATGACTTGGTAAGTAACATCCATCAACTCATAATCCAAATCTGGTCGGATGAAAATACGCCTGAAGAATGGAGTCGTTTGCCCGATCCACAAAAAAAAGGAAAGAATTTTCAGAACTGCGCCAACTACAGAGGCAAAAGTCCCCTCAACATCGCCTACAAGATCCAATGTGAGGTAACATGTGACACACTGAAACCATTTACCAACAACCTGATCGGCTCTTTTCAGTGTGGTTTTAGCCCAGGAAAGTCCACAATCGATCAAATTTTCACACTTCGGCAGAACCTGGAAAAAACCCAAGAAGTCAACATCGATACCCACAACCTATTTACCGATTTCAAAGCCGCTTACGGCAGGATTTATAGACAAGAACTATACAGACCCATGACTTCTTTTGGGATACCGGACAAACTCGTCCGTCTGTGTAGCATGGAGAATTCTCGCTGCTCCACCATGGTCGGAAACGACCTCACCGACACATTCGATTCTAAAACAGGGCTTAGGCAAGGCCATGCTCTGTCGTGTGACCTCTTCAATCTGATTCTTGAAGGTATTGTGCAAAACTCACGAGCCAACACCAGAGGCACAATTTTCCAAAAATCTGTACAACTACTAGCATACGCCGACGATATTGACATCATTGGTAGGACCCAACGTGATGTCATAGCCACGTTTGCTAGTATAGACAAGGTAGCGGCAAAAATGGTTCATCGGCTAATGGGACAGAACGCCACTTTGCCTATCTCGGCTCCGCTATTAACGTTGACAGCAACATCTCATCAGTAATTAAACGAAGAATTACTCTTCCCAACCGCTAATTCTTCGGTCTATGGAGGCAATTCAGTAGTAAAGCCTTCACTCGAACTACTAAGGAGATCATATATAAGACCCTGATCATCCCAGTCCTGCTCTACGGCGCTGAAGCATGGACTCCTTGGTCGATTTGAGAGGAAAATTCTTCGAAAAATCTTCGGTCCCGTTTGCGTTGACGGGCTATGGAGACGAAGATTCAATCAAGAACTATACGAGCTGTACAGCGATATGCCCCTGGTCAAAAAAATCCGCATTGGATGTTTAAGATGGCTAGGACATGTAGAACGAATGGACACCAATACTCCGGCTCGCAGAGTCTTCCCAGCTGACGTCGGACGCAGTAGAGGAAGAGCTCGCCTTTAGTGGCACGCACAAGTAGAAACCGACTTCAACCAACTTGGAGTGCGCAACTGGAGGTACTTACCTTAGGACCGGGCTAATTGGAGAGGCATGTTGGTTGAGGCCCAGGTTCATTCCGGACTGTAGCGCCAACTAAGTAAGTATGTAAGTAGAATGGCTGAGTTGGGATAAGCTTTTCTTGAAAATCAATATTACACAAGGGGAGAGCCAGTGAAAGTGTTGCTAAGGTTGAGAATCGAACCCAAACCCCCTGTGCAGCACTTCATCAAACTAACTATCGCGTCACTGTTCCCATCAGTTATGTCGACAAATTGCTGAAAAATGATCTCCCAGCCATAAACAAACGAAACAAATGATACAACAAAATGTTTTCAAACATAAAATGCTCGACAAGTCCCCAAGGCATTAATGTTCGAAAATGTCTCTTCAAAATTGTATGCAAAACGTAAGCGTTTCCAAGGCCAAAGACTTACACTTCCAAAGGAACGCATTAGGATTATCCTAATAATCTGTCTTTCGCAGACATGCTGCCTCTGCTTCTATTCAAAATATTTTTACTCTGAGATTGTAATCGTACCTAACCCACCACTCCGCATGCTTAATCAAAATATAAAAAAAAAATCATGGCATTCGATATTCCTGCAGCAGGATAAGGCATTAATTATATCTCAGTTATTTTTTTGTATCTTGTATCCCAACAAAAATTGATATCCTCCATCATTTGGAAAAGGAAACCAATTTTTGAAATAAAGTGCAAAAATCAATTACTCCTCGCTCGCCGTGCTGCGAGCACTGTTCAGGCTCTCGCACTGCCACTTATCCTAATAATCTAATTTCACGTCCTTAATGTGAATTCATGTTAGTAACTCTCGGGTAATTCGTTTTTCGCTTCACCGTTGTTGTGGCACGGCATGGAATGCGGAAGAGGGAAATTACTTTCAACCCTAATGAAAATTTGATACGCAATTTCTCATATCGCCATCCGTGATTTTTCGGCTTTCCGTTGTTTTTTTTTTGCCGTAGCTGTTGTTCATTAAAAAAGAGATTTGTTTGCTACATACGGAGCTATATCCTCTGCATATTTTTTTTTAGTAAGTATAGGTGTACTGTAACGTTGGTGTGGTGTGACTGCACCCAAGGGTGCGCGAAAAAAAAATAAAACAGCGAAAAACCACCCCACTTTGAGATTTGGGTCTTTGCAATCACTAGGACGATACATTCAACGAAATTCCGTATCGGATTGTGTGTGACCTTAGTTAATAAAGAGGTGGATTGGTATTTTTTTTTTTTTGCTGGCAACAACAACTACAGATGAAGTGAAAGTGTCCGCCTTTGACAACAAAGACGGATGTACAATTTAACTGTGAAATAACTGCAACACCGCCCTTCGATAAAAAAAAAAAAAAAATACGGAAGCTGGAGGGTGGGTGACTAACAATTTTCCGCAGGTGGCCATATAAACATGGAGAGGGATATACAACAATGTCTAACAAGGGTTGACTGCTGCCTGCACATGGAAGATAAAAGAACTCGAACTGCGGCACAGTCAATTTAATTCCATGCCGCAGTCTTGATTTTCAAATTTTAAAAAAAGAATGAAAGAGTAATCTGTCAAGTCATTGCGAACAGAACGCGGGACAGGGTTATTAAATTTATCCGATGGAGGTTGGTGCTGCAATCCATCGACTTTGGAAGAAATCGAAAAACTCTCAAGCGGTTTACTTGCGTTGATGGACAAATGACCAAACATTATCGGGTTCGTCACCATAGGTGGAGCAGATATAATTTTAGGATTTTTCTAGGGGTTCCGGAATAAACCTGGGCCTCAACCAACATGCCTCTCCAATTAGCCCGGTCCTTAAGTAACTGCCTCCAGTTGCCCACTATAAGTTGGTTGAGGTCGGTTTCTACTTGAGCGCTCCACTTAAGGCGAATTCTTCCTCTACTCCATCCGACGTCTGGTTGGGAATCGAAGACACTGCGAGCCAGAGTATTGGAGTACATTCGTTCGATATGCCCTAGCCATCGTAAACGTCCTATGCGGAGTTTTTTTTGACCAGTGGAATGTCGCTGTACAGCTCGTGTAGTTCTTGGTCGAATCTTCGTCTCCATAGCCCGTCAATGCAAACGGGACCGAAGATTTTTCAAAGAATTTACCTCTCGAATCGACCAAGGATTTCTTCAGCGCCGTAGAGCAGGACTGGTTTTATCAGGGTCTTATGTATGATCTCCTTAGTAATTCGAGTGAGGGCTATACTACTGAATCGCCTTCTTAGCCAGAAGAAACAGAGGTTGGCAAAAGTAATTCTTCCTTCAATTTCTGACAAGATGTTGATGTCAGAGTTAATAACAGAGCCGAGGTAAGCAAAAGTCCCTCAAAGTTATATTTGTCAATGGTGACGTTCAGTCCAAATTGTCGATGTTGGGTGTATTTTCTTGTTGACATTTACCTCCATTGTTGCCGCTTCCTTCTCTATAGTAACAAACGTGGTTATGAAATCACGTTGAGTCCTGCCGATGTCAATATCTTCGGCGTATGCTAGCAGTTGCACCGATTTTTGGAAAATTGTGCCTCTGGTGTTGGCTTGTGAGTTTTGCACAATCCTCTCAAGAATCAGATTGAAGAATTCACATGATAGCGCATCGCCTTGCCTAAATCCTTTTTTGGTATCGAATGTATCGGTGATGTCGTTTCCGACCATGACGGAGCAGCGAGAATTCTCCATCGTCATTCTACACAAACGGACGAGTTTCGGCGGTAATCGAAAACGAGACACGGCTCTGTATAGTCGTCTCTCAATATATGCAGTCGTGTGCGACTTTGAAATCGATGAATAGGTGGTGGGTATCGATTTGGACTTCTTGGGTTTTTTTGCAGGATCTGCGAAGGGGGAAAATTTGATCGGTTGTGGACTTTCCTGGCCTGAATCCACATTGATAAGGGCCGAGGAGGTTGTTGGTAAACGGTTTCTGGAGTTTACATATTACGGCAGATAGGATCTTGTAGGTGGAGACTTATACCTCTGTAGTTGGCAGAGTTCAGAAAATTTGCCTTTTTTGTTGATCGGACAGGCAGACTTCTATCCGACCAGATTTGGCTTATGAGTTGGCGGATGTAACTTACCAAGTCATCTTCGCCGGATTCAAATAGCTCAACGAGGTGGTCGTCATTTCCGGCAGCCTTATTAAGCTTGAGATAAGATATTGCAATTTTAATTCACTCAGGTCGGGTTTTTGGCAGTTTTCGCTGTCGTTGCCAATATTGAATCGTTCGTTATGCCTGACAGCGGAATGTTGTTCGTCATCGCCGTTTAACAGTCTGCAGAAGTGGTTCTTCCATATCCTCAGCATCGACTGTGTCTCAACTAGGATATTTCCTTGTTCATCTCAAAAGGATTCTGTTCGAGCCATGTATCCTTGGCTTTGACGTTTTCACATTAGTAAGACTTGGGTACATCGTTCCTGGAGTGGCACCTCTCTTTATCCTCGATCGCTCGCTTTTTGTGCTTTTTTTCCTCTTTCTTCAAAGCCGATGTTCTTCCCTTCTTTGCTGCTTGTAGAGCTCAATGGCAGCTCTCGTCTTTACCTACAGCTTAGCCTTGTAGGCCTCGTTCTTGGCTGCGAGAATATGTCGGCAATCCTCATCGAACCATGGGTTTCTTGTTAATGGGAGCTAGGAACCTAGCACATCAGTTGCACCTGATCTAATGGCTTGTTGGCATCGTTGCCATTTTAATTCGACATTCGATGGCATGGTGTTAATCAAGAGGTTAAGGGATACGGGTGCTCGAATGTCTTGGCGGTCTCTTGCTATTGCAGTCTTTCGACATTAAATTTCTTCACAATATTTCTGGATTGTTGTGGCGTGGTCTCGTGGATATCCGCATTCTTACCTTATCTGTTAAAAAGTATTGTTCCGAGTCGACGTAAGCCCCTCGGGATATTCGGACATCCAAAATACTTTATGCTCCTAATCTGTAGCAATCGGATCAATTTGATTGACCGTTCGTAGATCTGGAGACTACCATGGCCCCCAATGGCTACCGAGATGAGGAAACCTTGTGCTGGCTATAGTGGAGTTTTGTTCCTTACGAAGTCAATTAGCCTAAGTTCGTTGCCGGACGTGGTGTTGGGGCTTTATTTTCCGACAATACTGCTTAGGATGTCTTCTCTTCCTACCTTTGCCTTAAAATCTCCCAGCACGATTTTGACATCGTGTTTCCGTGTTCATTTGGATAGTAATATGTTCGCGCCTTGTATACCTAGCTAAGCGTTTTATACTTTGGAACAACTTACGAGCATCTATCCTTGAGTGGCTCCTCACTATGTCTTCAATTGCAAACTTTTCATCCCTTCTACAAAGCCGGTGTTCTTCCCTGTAACGCTATATGTCAGCTCTCATCTTAACTTTCGGATTTGACTTGTAGGCTTCGTTCTCGAACTTGATCATATGTCGGCATTCCACGTCGAACCAGGGGTATCTTGCTGGTGGGCGCGAGGAACCCAGCAACTGCTGTCGACATACTGCAACAGGTTACTGTTGCGATTCCATCTTAATTCCTAGGAATGTTAGGATATCCATAATGCTGGACGATCCTATCGCAATGGGATCAATTTGCTTGACCGTTCGTTGATCCGGCGATCGGCATGTCTCTTTATGGATATGAATGTGAGGACACCACTACGGAGGCAACAAACCTAACTCTGTTTCCAGAAGTGGTGTGGTGTAAGATTTCCTTTCCACCTACTTCTGCGCTAAAATCTGTGATGTTGTGTAAGATGTCCTCTCCACCTACTTCTGCGTTCAAATCTGCACTGAAGATATCGTACTCAGAAAGCCGCTCATAAGTTTTGTCCGGGTGGTCGTGTTTCGCCAAAACATCGTTTTCCTCGTACTGGCCGTTACTACAATTACTGCTAATGTTAGCGAATTTGGCCTTGAAACGGATTATTAAAATGCGTTCGCTAATGTTTCCATGACATAAGACTTCTTGGTCAAGTCTGGAGCTTATAACAAATTGACATCTGAATTGTTGCTGTTTTTGCTCACTACGTAACGGGCCGTATTAGATGATTAGTTGTCACAGTTTTGTTTCTTCTTATATCCTGGATATCCGTAATGTCTGCTGTGTAGCAGCTTAGGGCTTCTGCTAGTTACTCGATTGCAACTTTTCTGTTCAGTGTTCTAACATTCCAGATGGCGATACGAACGTCGTCGTCTATTTTTTGTTGAGCATGGTTGTCATAAGCATCGTTCCTTTCGGAGGATTTTATCTGCTTCATAACAACAAGGTTTTACCGTGATTAACATAAAGCACAACCCCAATCATGGAACGCCAATTCCAATTTAATAGCTACCTCTAGGTCACGGCAACATAACTTCCACTACGGAATTGCGCTCTGCCGTTGGACTTTCGTCTCATCTTTCATCAGACAAAGCCTTCAAATTCTTAGATGCCATGTTGTAAAAAAAATGTTAGAACAGCTCATGAACGTTTTTCACTAAACCAGTGTTGATTCGATTTTAGGAATTATTCCGCTTCCGTCTGGGTGGGGGTTTTTTGATTGGGAACCTTACTCCTGTAGTGGTATTTGAATTTTCACTTACCCTGCACATAATATTTGTACACAGGATTCATCTTCCAGCAGAAGCAGTATATATCCCGTCATAATTAGACCCCTGTCGAGTTGCGGCCAGTGCGCAAGCTGTTAAGCCTTAGTGTGATAGTACTTTTTTTAAGCCGGGAGCTAGTCCTTAAATAATCCAAACACGTTAACCAAATAGATTGCCTTCCATCGCTTGTTCATCCCTTGTCCAACCCAAACCTTCCTCGAACTCTTATAAAAACCCTCTAAATTGACATTCGCACAGTATGCTTGATCCCATCTTTAAGTCCCTGTGTTAGACTGCATCACTTTCCACTTTAAATTCTAATACTTACATCTAACAGCAAACCCACCATTTCAGACCTGCCCAAGTCAAGTTAATTACGATTTCTTAAAAGGATTCCAGCAAATGCTCCTTTAACAAAACGAAATTATGAAATGTATTAATTATTAAAAGGAAAAGAACGAACCAAAAGGCAGATGAAGAACAGCAAGGACCTTCGCCATTGTCTGTATATATATGTATACCTTGAGAAGGAGTTGCACGCCATAGTTTCTTTCGTTTCGCCTTACCTGAGCCCTGTGGTGAATAAATAAATCTGAACAAATTGATCTCATCTCCCAAAAGGATTCCAAAAAGCACTCCTCTCTGAGTGTATGTGTGCATTTCCGAAAGTAACGCCGCAGATAACCTCTTTAGATAGAAATAATAAATTCACCAGGATAACATTCCGAATTCAAATAAATAAGACAAGGTGCTTGGCGGAGGGGGGCTCGCACCATTAAATATTAATATACAATCAGATCTTGGTATCCATGAGAAAATTAAATTCATTTTCTTGCCATGAATGCGGGCTAACCCCCCTCCTACCAACCACCCACCACACACCAAGGCAAATTGAACAGAAAAAGAAAAACAAATACCAACACCACACCGGCCACCATATATCCATATCTACGCGCTCATACACTGGGCAGGAGGCGAATAAGACGTTTTTAGGGTGACGACGACGATAGCTCCTTGCATGAGATTTGCTCCTCGTGAACCCTTTCATCATGTCGTACATAACTCAAGCCGGGACGAAGGTCTTTTTCTCTGCCATTCCGGTTCGCTGAGAACATATGCGGGTTTCTTTGCAAGCAACCCCATCGCAGCGCCGGCCAGGGCAGGACGACCTGTTTGAATGTCAGAGTGGCTGACAGGCGAACTCCACACGTACAAATCAGAGACTAGGTCAATGATTTATTGTGGAATCTGCAAGTAGATAGAACCGTCTTCTTGAACTGTGTCAAGCCGTTCACAAACTGTTTAGTATTCCGCAAGGATTTTAAATAATACCATTTCCGAGGAGGGGGAGGAAGAGGGAGAGGGATAGATCTCCTGCAATTCTCACCCTGGGCGCACTCATCCTTATACTTGTTCTCGTTCTCATACTCGCATAATGTAATCATCGCCTGGTATAGCCGGCTGGCCCAGGGTGTGTATAATCTGAAATATTGCATGAAATCATCATGGAGTCGGTATAGCTACCAACTATACTGCTGGGGCTATGTGCCGCATATGGTTCCTGAAATTCAGCATTTTCGTTCATGCAGGTAATTAAAATAGTTTTCTTCAAGTGTTTATACTCTCGGAACACAATGTAGGTTGAGGTTAATTAGCATATGCTAACTTACACCGCTTGGAAATTAGTTTTCCGGAAAATTTTATTCATATGAGTTACGGACTGGAGGCAATCAAAATCGGAACAGCATCATGTTAATGAGGGAACGGGTTTAAAAGTGCAAAATCCTTGCAAGACTGATGTTTGCTTTTATTTTCTCATTTTTTTTTTGTTACTTTTAAGGGCTACCTTTGGACACTGGGAATTGTATAGTTCATGGTGGTTTCTCGATTTATATGAGAACTGATGCAAGTGTCGTGGGTCTTAAAATATGTGCCAGCCCTTTGGGTGAACAACTTAAACATATGAAAGCTTAAAATACTGGGGCAGCATGGAGCATTGGAGAAGGCTGCTATTATTTTGGATGATTATGTTACGAGAAATAATAATAACGTTAGAAATTGCATGTGAAATTTTTGAACTTTTAACAGAAAAGGTTTGGCCGACCTGAGTGGAGATATTACTGCCATTCTGGAAAAACTGAACCAACATGTGGGTAGGGAAGGTTAGGTTGATGAGGTTGAATGTGTGCGTCTTCCCTCAATATAGACCCATTGTTATGTCCGTTGGGGTTCCACGTGTGTGGTTCGTTCCTTCTTCGTGATGAGGAAACCATGTGCTGGCTATAGTGGCATTTCGTTCCGTATCGAAGCCTAAGTCCGTTACCAGACGTGTTGTGGTGTAGGCTATGTTTTCCGACAATACAACTAAAAATGTCTTCTCTTCTTACTTTTGCGTTACGCACGATTTTAAAATCATACTTCGGTAGTCATTCATATGTTTTGTCAAGGAGCTCGTAGAAGCAATCCTTTTCCTCCGTTGGGCCGTGAGCGCATATAAGGCATATGTTAACGAATTTGGCCTTGATACGGATATCGATAACTGGTAGGTCGAATTTTGGTGTGGCCATAAAATGGCCATCAAACCTAGCTTGGTGTATTCCGATTATGTTGTTGGGGTATCTTCTGTGCCATATGGCCCACGCTTCTGCTTATCTCCGTTGCTCCCTCGTTAGGTGTTAAGAAAACCGTCTGCTCGTTGCCATAGAAGATTTTTGCGTTATGCTCCAAAAACTCGGTCGATCAAACACTTACGTTGTAGTGTAGACTCCAGGGATAATTTCCCCCCTTCAGCCTTAATCGTGTTTTGGGTCGGCCCCATAGATTCCATCAGACCGCTCGTGTCTGACGAAGCCGTTATGAGTCTACAAACGTCAGCTGAGCTTCAACAACGATGTTTGTTCTGTGGTTTTATCCTGTCGAACGTTCATTATTCCCTATCGCAAGGTTCGCTCAAGGCAATCGCTTTTCTTACACAAAATTGGAAACAGTAGTCCTATGATTGATAGAACCTCTGTTATGCCCTCCACCTTTCCCCGCTTTGGGTTCACAAAACTAACATATAAGAAGGTGTGCGTCTTCCCTCAATATAGACCCATTGTTATGTCCGTTGGGGTTCCACGTGTGTGGTTCGTTCCTTCATTATTCCGTTACTGTCCACTGCTGTTAGTCCCTATCCAGCCATTCATATGTTATTGCATACCTGAAAAGATTAGATAAAGGGATTTCGGATGAATCCTTGAGGTCATGGGAAAAATATTTTCCCAAAGTTCTCGTTCTTAATTGGCTGAGGCCGGTGCAGTGGCACAGAAAGTGGAGGGTATCCCCGTGTATTTCTTCATCGCCGCAGCCTCCACAAAGATCATTTCCTATGAGATGCATTTTCAGTTTGTGGCTTTTGAGTAAGTTGTGCCCAGTTGGAGTCCCCACTAATGTGGGGTATCTAACTAATGTGGAGACTCTAACTACTGTTTCTTTGAAGTAGTTTATGGGTTTTTGGCTTTGTCATACTCAGGCCACATCCTTTTGGATGTTTCACAGGTGGAGAGGTATTTCCACCTACTTTTGGTGATATTAAGTGCTTTCCGTTAAGCCCGTGATTTGAGGTCACATAGTGGCTGTTTAACAGACTGGTCTATCTGATTCATGCTGGATGCAGATCCTTTTCTCGCCAGTTCATCAGCGATTTCATTGCCCTTTATGCCTCTGTGTCTGGGGACCCAACGGAGCTTAACATTATTTTGGACGGCAAGAGCTTATAGCTCTTCACGACAGCGCTTTACAAGCTTAGATGTTATTTCGACAATAGAAATTGCTTTTATTGCAGCCTGACTGTCAATGAAGATGGTGATATCATCTGGTGGTATCGCCAGCATTGAGGTCGCTTTGGCTGACTGTGCTACTGTCAATATCCTCGCCTGAAAGACACTTCTGTGCTCAGGACATTTTTGAACCATCAGTGTAGATGGTTTCGGTGCCACGTTCGTTCCTCCCCCAATCTTCTCTACTTGGAAAGATGCTGGAGAATGGTCTTTGAAGGTCAGGGTGAGATAACATGTAATCATAGGATACAGCTGAACACAGGTATTTGCTGAGAATTTGATCGTGTCCTCCTTGTTTAATTTTCCAGCAGTTGAGCTGGCTTATTCTTTCGCCTTTTGGCTTCAGATTCTTACACGTAAAGGTCCAGCAGGTTTAGGATGGTTTCCAGACCAGCTTGTGCAGTGTTTCATTTTGCGCTAGTAGCGTCCACATAATGCTATCCTCTATACCTTTGGCATATTTTTCAGATGGGTGACTTTCTTTGTGGATTGCCATCAGACAAGTCCTCCATATGTTAATATAAGTCTTACAATGGCTGCGTACACGCAGAGGATAATCCTGGGGTTCGGACCCCAGTTTTTTTTTACGAATATTCGTACCACAGAAGGTACTGTGGCTTTTTTTATGCGTTCACAAACCTAAATTCCTGTTGAATTATCTGTCAAGAATGGCACCCAGATATTTAGCGATTACGGATAGTTTGAGGGTAGTCCTCTCGATAACCTACTTACTTACTTAAGTCCGGAATGAACCTGGGCCTTCACCAACATGCATTTCCAATTGGCCCAGTCCAACTGCCTCCAGTTGCGCACTCCAACTTGGTTGAGGTCAGTTTCTACTTGTGCGCGCCACTTAAGGCGAGGTTTTCCTCTACTACATCCGACGTCTTGCTGGGAATCGAAGACTCTGCGAGGCGGAGTATTGGTGTCCAAAAGTTCTACATGTCCTAACCATCTGAAACGTCCAATGCGAACTTTTTTGACCAGAGGCATTTCGATGTACAATGCGTATAGATTTTTGAAAATTGAGCCTCCGGTGTTGGTTAGAGAGTTTTGCACCATCCTCTCAGGACTCAAATTGAAGAAGTCATCTGACAGCGCATCGCCTTGTCTAAATCCTTTTTTGGTATCGAATGTTTTGCTGATGTCATTTCCGACCATGGTGAAGCAGCGAGAATTCTCCATCGTCATCCTACTCAAATGGACGAGTTTATGCGGTATACCTGGACAAGGCCCTGTATAGTTCGTTTCTATAAATGCTATCGTATGCGGCTTTGAAATCGAAGAATAGCTGGTGGGTAGCGATTTTGACTTTTTGGGTTTTTTTCAGGACCTGCGAAGTGTGAAAATTTAATTGGTTTTGGACTTTCCTGGCCTAAAACCACACTGATAAGGTCCGATCAGGTTGTTGGTAAACGGTTTCAGGCGTTCACATATTACGGCAGATAGGATCTTGTAGGCGATGTTGATGAGAGTCTCCTTTTTGTGGATCGGCAAAAGATGCTGAGACTCCATTCTTCAGGCTACTTTGTTCCAAACAGATTTGGCTTATGAGTTGGTGGATGTTACTTACCAAGTCATCTCCGCCGGCTTTATATAGCTCAGCGGGAAGACCGTCATTTCCGACAGCCTTATTAAGCTTCAGTTTAGATATTGCTATCCTCACTTCAATCAGGTCGGGTGGTTGACAGTTTTTGCTGCCGTTGCCAGTATTGAATCGTTCGTTCTGCCTGGCAGAGGAATGTGTTTCGTCATCGCCGTTTAACAGTCATCTCGATAGGTATCTGTTCGAGCGTTGTATCCTTGGCTTTGACGTTTTACACGTTGGTAAATCCTGCGAACATCGTTCCTGGAGTGGCACCTCTTTCTTCTTCTTTCTGAACAGCCGTTGTTCTTGCCTCCTTCTTTGCCTATAGAGCTCAATGACAGCTCTCGACTTCCCCTACAGCTTAGCCTTGTAGACCTCGTTCTTGGCTGCGAGCATATGTCGGCATTCCTCATCAAACCAGGTTTCTTGTTGGTGGGCGCGAGAATCCTAGCACATCGGTTGCGGCTGATCTATTGGCTTGATGGCATCGTTGCCATTGTTCTCCGACATTCAATGCTGGTGGTATGGTGTTTATCTAGAGGTTTAGGGATACGCGTTGCGCGAAGGTCTTGGCGGTCTCTTACTATTGCAGTCTTTCAGCATTAATTTTTTTTTACATTATTTCTGGATTATTGTGGCATGTCGGATGTCCGCATTCTTACCTGGGCAACAAAATAGTGGTCCGAGTCGATATTAGCTCCTCGTAGTGTTTGGACATCCAAAATACTCGATGCGTGCCTCTGGTCTATTGCAATGTGAACAATTTTCGCTGATCTGGAGACCGCCATGTCCCCTTATGGTTATCGTGATGAGGAAACCATGTGCTGGTTATAGTGGCATTTCGTTCCGTAATGGAGTCAGTTAGCCTTAGTCCGTTACCAGACGTGTTGTGGTGTAGGCTATGTTTTCCAACAATACAACTAAAAATGTCTTCTCTTCTTACTTTTGCGTTACGCACGATTGTTAAACCATACTTCGGTAGTCATTCATATGTTTTGTCAAGGAGCTCGTAGAAGCAATCCTTTTCCTCCGTTGGGCCGTGAGCGCATATAAGGCTTATGTTAGCGAATTTGGCCTTGATACGGATATCGACAACTGGTAGGTCGAATTTTGGTGTGGCCATAAAATGGCCATCAAACCTAGCTTGGTGTATTCCGATTATGTTGTTGGGGTATCTTCTGTGCCATATGGCCCACGCTTCTGCTTCTCTCCGTTGCGCCCTCGTTAGGTGTTAAGAAAACCGTCTGCTCGTTGCCAAAGGAGATTTTTGCGTTATGCTCCAAAAACTCGGTCGATCAAACACTTACGTTGTAGTGTAGACTCCAGGGATAATTTCCCCCCTTCAGCCTTAATCGTGTTTTGGGTCGGCCCCATAGATTCCATCAGACCGCTCGTGTCTGACGAAGCCGTTATGAGTCTACAAACGTCAGCTGAGCTTCAACAACGATGTTTGTTCTGTGGTTTTATCCTGTCGAACGTTCATTATTCCCTATCGCAAGGTTCGCTCAAGGCATTCGCTTTTCTTACACAAAATTGGAAACAGTAGTCCTATGATTGATGGAACCTCTGTTATGCCCTCCACCTTTCCCCACTTTGGGTTCCCAAAACTGACATAAAAGAAGGTGTGGGAGAGAGAGTAAGGGATGGAAGGTGGTTATTGATGATAATATTAATGAAACATAAAGCCTAATACATATATCCCTGCAAAGTTGTTCAAGTTATCGAAAAACCGTGTTTACATTAATCCGGCATGTTAGCACGGTAGCGGCAATTGTAGAGTGGGCTCAGTAGAAGGGTTTAGTGGAGCGATGTTTAATGCAATGAACTACCTCGCAAAAGGTCTGTGTTCGATTCCCAACCACATCAACACCTAAATGTTTTTTCACTGGCCCTCTTCTCGTGGTGATCTGACAAATCCTCCGACAAATCATCATCTGACAAATCATCCGAATTGGAAGAAAGCTCAGCCCTGGGTACTAACGAGCCTGTTGCGCCAAAAATTTGGATTTTTTTCCGACAGTGGTACAGGATATGTTTAGCTGTATTCATCCTACTCGGCTTCAGCTTCTTTCAGGACAGGAGAACCCAAGATTTACCCATTGTTTTGATAGTCAAAGACTCTATATATCGCTAGTAGTGAGCTCAGATTAGATCCAACTCTGGTTCATTCCATTCGATTTTTATTTTTCTTCAACTCCGAAATGTAGTACAGAGAGATGACTGATAGCTCAGGATGATAAAAGACATTCTGTGGTGCATTTGCCGTTTAAATGGTTTTCGTTAACCGACTTGAATGCCTTAAGTCAAGTCCACAGAGATAGTTTTTTCTCTTGGTAGAACCTTTATCCTTAGGACATCCTGTACTTCTTCCTTAACCACGTAGCCTTTAGCATGTAGTCTGACGGTCCAAAGAATTGGTTGATACCCAGTGCCCAGACTATACCTCTTATTATCTGTCAAGTTTTCAAACCAGCGGTGAATGTGGGTTATTCTTTAATGACAGTGCTGGTTCTATCAAGCAGGTCTCGAGACTTACCAGCTGTTGTCATAACTCACAGTCATACATAACCTATGTTTGGTTAAAAAGTTCAAGTAATCTTGAGTTTTAAAAAGGGTCGGCCTTCCAAATTTAATGTAGGTCCATCCGGAATTCTTTATTACTTTACTCAAAAGGTAAAGTGGCTTATGTCGATTTTTCACAATTTTCAGGAGAGCTGTTTTAAATTTAAAAAAATATTCCAACAAAACTGTTTCGAGTAGAAGGCTGGAATTTTATTCATATATCAATAAAAATAAAACCTTTTCCAATCTTATTCCTTTTTTTTAAATCTTATAGAATTTAGTATTTTATTTTAAAAAAACTGACATAAGCCGTTTTGACTTTTATCTATATATAATTAAAATTGACTTAACTCACTTAAGCCGTTTTTACACTTTTTTGTCTATGTTTAGCTTTGACTTATGTACATATAAACCACTTTTCCTTAAATTAAATGATAACATATCATGACATAGTTCTCTTTTCTTTCTTTATTAACAAAACGAATTCAATATTAGTAGTAATATGGTACATAGTTTTTCTTTTTTGTTTATAAGTAGATAACATAAAAAATAATAATTTTTTTAAATAGGTACAAGATACTGACATATAATGCCTCCTAAAGAGCTTCTTCTTCAGCATCTTCAGTTAAATCAGGATGAAAATCTGGCTTAGATTCTGTGCAAAGGGCCCTGTAAAAGTCGTGGAACTGCTCATCAATCAAAGGAAGTAAATTAATCAAGTCCTGTTTTTTTGCTTCACTTATTTTATTCGGTCCATCATAAAGCAACTCAAGACAATCTTCAGCATCTTTTGTTTTGTTTTTACTTTGTTGCATCCTCTTTTTTGAATATTAATATTTTTGAACGGTTCTTTGTCGTCCAATGAATTCTTATAATAAATAATAAATGGAGTTTCTCTTGAAAATCGGAGCCACCTTATATTTATCCAATTGACTTTATTATTTTCGTCATCAACTTTACGAAAAATAAATTTGTTTTTTACAGTTGACCCATAGATCATGAAAGTTGTTCGAGACATCTCTTTTACTAAGAAGTTTTTTTTGGATCCAACTCCCCTTACGAATTGGTACCAATCTCTTGGGTGGTGAATTTTGAATGCAGATTTTTTTTTCTTCCTCTCAATAATAGAATGGTCAATATCGCATTCCATATGTGTGTGACCGGAAACGAGAAACTTGTGGTCTATGTGCTTCAGGGCGTTGTTTTCGCTACACACCCGCATTAGCATCATCACTGCAACCATCTTGTTTTTGTTTTGCCCGAAACAATTGTCGCTGTAAAAAACGACATGCTCAGTAGTGGGCGATAACGCTGATAATGAATGAAGGTGTTCGCTTAAGCAAGATGCAACTTCATTGCCTCCTCTATTTCCTACACCTTCATGCCACATATAACAATGTGGGGTTCCTTCGACACAATCATGTACTGTTAAGTTGAATGTATACAACTGTCTTTTATAAAAAGAAATAGATGATTGGAGATAGGGTGTAGGTAGGCACTGCTGGAGATCAAATGTAAATACCTTTAAAGCTGGTAGATTTTTCGCAGACTCAATATCTTTCTTCTTTGAATCATACGCCGATTCTGATTCTTCATGGTGTTGTTTCTGCTCCATTTGAATGGTAAGTAAGTCAATTCCTGTGGCTACTGATTTTTGTATGGCAAGTGTATCACATTTTGTGCAGGTATCAAGCTTTGGCTTTTTAAATTTAATATTTGAGCCCTTAAAAATTTCACTATATTTCGTAATGGAAATTGGATTTTCAGTTTTTTCAGTGTACAATTTATACAACAGGGATAAGCTAAGGCTGGTATCAAAATATTTTTGAGAGGAGTACTTACGAGTGTAATGGCTCTCGTATGCTGGAATACTGTTAATATGCTCTATAACTTCAGTTCTTTTTGTAACTGATATTTTGTTGGTCGGAGTTGACTTTCCGCGCATATCTTGCATTATAACTGTTCCTGGAGATTCGATCTTCTTTGCAATTATAGTTTTTAAAAAGCGGTCAGTTTCACCTAAAGTCATTTTAAAGCATTTCTGACAAACTTGCATTCGGATACCTTTTAGCTGAAGAAAATAATTATATATGTAAAATTGCGATTTCGAGTTGCTATAGCAGTCTTTTTTGTGCGTGTTGTTTTCTTTTCCTCTATAGAAATCTGTCCAGATACGAAAGCCAACTTCAGATTGTAATTTCCCAGCTCCCAATACTGTCTGAAAATGGTTTCCTGCTCCACTACTGAGAGTTTTTCCTTGCATTTACGTTTGCAATCAATAAGGGGCTTCATTGTTCTTGCGGCGATTTCTTTTCCGGTTTTAGTTCGGTATTCTTTACCCAAATTTCTTTTTTGGGTCCTTCCTTTTCGTGTTTCTTTTGGAATGCTTTCTGAATTAATAGAAATCGTTTCTTCGTTCTTTCTTTCTGAAGAAATATTTTGCTCTACCTGCATGGCCAATTCTTCAATTTCAGATTCAGAAAAGATGTCTGGGGACCCGTCATGCATTTTAAAATCTGGGTCTTTAACGCTATCATCGCTATCTTCATAGAAATATTCGTCCGACATAATACTAAATTCTGCTGCGTTCTTCAGGCTACAGACGTTTATACCAGAAAAACCATTTCCAAAGCTTGAAGATGTTTCGTTAGCAACAACCGGCATAAAGATGTCATTTCCTAAATCTGTTAATATTTTAATTTGTAATATAATTTTATAAATTTATATAAATTTTTGTATTTTACCAACAAACTCCTTGTATAGGGTAGTCTTGATTCTATCTGTGGAGCAATTCGCAGTTGAGATACTTTCATCATCTGGTGTATAATTTTCTTAGCTTATTATAACATAACTCCGTGTATCTAGCATTTTACCAAACCTGACACCGACATGCTTTTTGATTATTAGCAATAATCATATTTTTAGAAAATATTAAACTTTATATAAATATGTTATAAAATTGGCATTCTATGTCACGAAATGGTAAATTACAGAGATACAAGAATTGTACGTAAAAAATATTATACATACCTGTAACTTTCTCATTTTTCTGATCGGGAACATCATTTACACTTTTCAACAGTGCAAGTTTCAGCATTTGCCTTGCTCTGTTCATACTGTTATTTTATTTTATGAAACTAAAAAATTATTGTTTTCAACTTTTATTGATTTCTACACAAGTATTTTTGAGTAATTTTTTACTTACTAATTTAAAACAAACACCAAAGTTCCAAGATATTCGTATTTAATTCTTTCAAATAATTTTCTCCTTGTTTTCTGGATAGACCGTCTCGTAAACTTTCACAACTCAAATGATTTTATGAATAATACTGGGGCTTAAATCGACTTAAGCCGTTTTCTATTTTTTTAATTTTTATAAAAAATATAATTTTTGCACAGGGTAAAAAGGCTTATTCTTACTCAACACTGAATTGGTTTCGAAAAGCCGTTTGGTATAGTGGCTTATGTCCACTAAGCTTATATCCAAAAATAGATACAACCCATATTATTATTTTTTTAGTTTGGAATAATGGCTTATGTCGAAATAATCAAAAATAAAGGAAATATTTTAGTTTGGAGAAATGGCTTAAGTCAATTTAATAAAAACGTTATTATGGAAAAACGGCTTAAGTCGAAATAAAATTTAATTCTATAGAAAAATGTATTTTGGAAAAGTGACCTAATTCAACTTAGCTCTTTTTTAGTTTTCAAGAAATTGTGTTTCTAAAAAAAAACAAAAATGGCTTAAGTAGACTT
The DNA here is from genome assembly GCA_949824845.1 of Rhingia rostrata. Classification (NCBI taxonomy): domain Eukaryota; kingdom Metazoa; phylum Arthropoda; class Insecta; order Diptera; family Syrphidae; genus Rhingia; species Rhingia rostrata. The sequence goes on along the minus strand of OX463755.1, from coordinate 147,271,487 downwards.
AAGATATAAATGAAATGCACTGCAATAATACTTGAGTGTTAAGACGTTATTCCAAATGCAATGTTTTCACTTTCATTGAGTTAAATCATTGTAACAGAAGAAAAAACTGTTTTCCAAGGTAGGTAGAAACAAGGTGATTACACCAAAATGTAGCTAATTTTTTTCTCATTTCAAATATTTAAAAAAAATGTTTTTGGCTTAAATCGACTTAAGCCATTTTACCTTTTGAGTAAAGTTTAATTATTTAAGTTCTTAGCACTGTTGCCACTTTAGCGATTTTTTCGCTATTTCTAGCGTAATTTTTCACATCGGTTGGTGGTTGCACATGCAAAAGGCAGATGCTTAGTAGGTGACGAGACAGAGTTTTTTGTTGGGGATTTTTATTTTTGTACCGTAACGGTATTCAAGATATGCCTTTCAGGTTTCAGCACGTTTCAAATCAAAAGAAATGTAAATGGGATTGAAGTACGCAATAGTTTTATTTCATATGAAGTTTGTAGTTAGTACCGTAAGTTGTTACTGTCGTTTTTTTTTTGTGTGTAATTTGTTGGTATTATTTGTATTCCTTAAAATGAATTTACCTCCAATGAAAAAAATATACGTTCAAAAATATAGAATGAATGGGAATATCAGGAAGAGTTTAAAGAGTGGTTAAAGCCAGTTGTGAATGACGTTAAAAAAGCTTTTTGTTCGTTTTGCCATTGCGAAATATTGGCGAAATTAAATGACTTAAAGAAGCACAGTGCATCAAAAAAACATATAAAACCAAGTGCGATCTAATTTTCAAAAATAAAATAATTGACTTTTCGCCTGCACCCAAAGAATTTATTAAAAGTCGAAAAGCTGAAGGCATGCTTGCATTGTTCGTAGCTGAACACAGTTCGATATCCCATATTGAACACTTAAGTGACATTTGCAAGAAATGTTTTAATGATTCAAAGTCTGCTCTCATGGACTGGACATAAAAAATTTGATTGGGATTGGCACTGACAACGCCTCGGTGATGACTGGGCGTAACAGCAGCGTACATCAATTATTAAAAACCCAATTCGATTTACCAAATTTAATACTCTGATTAGATGTGTCTGACACTCTCTTCAGTTAGCAGTAAGTCACGCTTCCAAAGAATATTGAAATGGTTTTCCAATTCTCCAAAGCGCCTTAACGAGTACAAACAAACTTACGAACTTATAAATTGCGGTGAAGCGCCCTTAAAAATTTTAAAATCTTGTGAGACCCGTTGGTTATCGATTGAACCTGCTGTTGAAAGAATTTTGTCACAATGGGATGAATTGAAGCTGCAATTTAATTTAAATAAAGAAAAATGTTACACAGCGGATCTACTTTATGCAATGTACAGTGATCATTGTAATCGGATTTATATGTGCTTTTTAAAAAGCATTTTGAGTGAAGTGCAAGTTGGATTGAACATTTTTGAAGGCGAGGATTCTGATCCTGTAAAATTGTTAAACTCGTTAATGTCACCTGCTTTATTCTATTTGTAAGAGAATTTTGCTACCATCAGCTGTAAAATCTGGCAAAGACTATTTAACGGTGAAAATTGAAGATCATCTTATTCCAAATCCCAATTTGGGATATCTTTTCGAATCTCAAATTGAAAAAAGTCAATTAGCCCCTGATGTGATAACCACTCTAAGAAACCGATGTATCAATTTTACTGTAAAGCTGGCAACAGAAATTCAACATGGATTACCCAGCAATTATTCAGTCCTGGAGAAAATGACAATTTTAAGTGAAGAGAATACTCTTAAACAGGGCAAAGACAATAATTCTATCATTGAACTGGCCAAAGAACTTGGATTTGATGATGACCAAATTGATAAAATTGTACAGCAATGGCATAACATAAACTTTTTTAAATGGAATACCACAGGAGATACTACGAAGTTTTGGACCCAGGTTGTCAAGTACAAAAATGCTGCAGGTGTAAATAATTTGCAAGAACTGGCTGATTTGGCAATCACTGTACTATCTCTTCCCCACTCAAATGCTGAAGTTGAACGAATTTTTAGTGCAATGAACATTGTAAAAAACAAACTACGGAATCAACTTTCAACCCTGACGTTGAATTCCATAATATTTTGATTAGAAATCAATTAAAAGTGATGAACAGGAGTTGCTGTAACTACGATTTGCCAGACGAGGTTATTAGATAGATAGATAGATATTTATTTCGTATATAAATTTACAATGGGTTAGTTACCACACATTTTACAATACAGAGATATGATAATATATATCTTTCTTCTGAAACATGCTTTTAAACATAATTGAGCAATTAACATTGAGGAAAATATAATAATACTGAAGGAAAATACGAAAAAAAACCTTCAATTTGAATATATATATAATAATATAAATAATAATAAATATAATTAATAATAATATAGCGATACTATTGACTAGATAAATAAATTAAGAAATAAATAAATAAAAAAATAAATAACTTAATAATAATAATAAGGTACGTAGTGATATTTATAGATATATGGAAATATGTAGATAAATAAATAAACATATAAATGATTTAACAGTTAAACAAATAAATAGATTAATAACAATTGAACGAATAAATAAATTATTAACAATTAAACAAGTAAATAAATTAATAACAATTCAAACGAATACATAAGTTAATAACATAAAGTATAATTTAATAAATAATAAGGTAAATAAATAAATAATCATAAATGCTCAAGGAGGGAGAGTTTATTAAAAGGTTCTTAACTATTTATCTAAATTAATTCATAATTAAGTTTTGTATAAGAGGGTTATCAGAAAAATTACAGCGGTCCAAAAAACGAAGATTTAACTTCTGGATTCTGTCAACGACCAATTCAACATTCGCTCTATTATGAAGATTCGAAGTTGAGTGATGCCACGGTAAGTTGAGCATCATTTTTAATAATTTGTTTTGGGATATTTGTAATTTTTTAATATGGCACATTGCAATATTTCCCCAAACTTGGCAACCATAGAGAAGAATAGCCTGGAAGATCACTTTATGGATAATTATTTTGTTTTCATTCGAGAGCATTGACTTCCGATTTATAAAAGGGTATAGTATTTTGATAGCAATCGCAATTTTCTTTAATGTGTTGGCAACATGAGTGCTAAAAGTTAATTTGGTGTCTAAATATATTCCTAAATATTTGACAGACGTTTCCCAATTTATGTTCATGCCATTTATCTGCAATTGTCTATTGGGAAGATAACAAGCTTTTCTTTTTCGGGAGAAAAAGATGGCTTGTATTTTTTCCTCATTTAATTTAATTTTCCATTTGTTGAAATAGTTTTCTAATATTTTCATCGCATTGATTAAGTTACTCTCAATGTCAAGAGCAAAAACATCTGATAAAAAAAATTGCTGTATCGTCAGCAAAAATAGCTGCTTCACAATTAGGTAAAGCTGGAAAATCGGATGTATAAAGGTTATACAGAACAGGCCCAAGGACTGACCCTTGAGGGACACCGGAATCAAATAATACTAAGTTTGAGACACCACTATTAACGTGCACTTTAAAACAACGACCAGACAGGAAACTGTGGACAATTTTACAAATATAAATAGGAAAGTTGAAATTAATCATTTTATAAATAAGTCCGTCATGCCAAACGGTATCAAAAGCCTTTTCGATATCTAGTAAGATCATTCCAGTGGATTCGCCCATCGAACGATGCATTTTTATATGGTTATATATCCTAAGCACTTGATGCGACGTACTGTGAAAACGTCTAAAACCAAATTGCTCCTTAGGGTAAAGATTGTGGTCCGAAATAAACTTTAATAATTTCTCTTTTAGAATTTTTTCATAAATTTTGCTAAGGCTGCTTAGCAAACTAATTGGTCTATAACTTTCAACTTTCTCAGGAGGCTTACCAGCTTTTATTATTGGTATTACTTTAGCAATTTTCCATTTATTAGGAAAGTAATGCATTTTAATACATGAATTCATAATGAATGTTATAATATATATTATATTAAAAAAATAGGAAAAACAAAACAATCGAAAACTGAAAGAAATACAGCCGAAGCCTCTACTTCAAACTTGGAAGAAACGGACAGCCAAGAACTAGACGATTCCATTTTTGAGCTGGAATTTGATTTGTGAATTTCAATTTATTAATTTTTTAAACGTTTTTTTCTTTCTTCAAATTATTATTTTTTGTTATCTTGAATTTATTGGTTGCTTTTTTTAATTCAGTATTTAATTTGATTAAAAAACAATTTTAAAACGTTTTTCTTTCTTACTTCAAGTTACTATTTTTTTTGCTACCTTGAATTTATTTATTATTTTGTAATTAACAATTTATTTTAAAAGTAAATACATATTTTTATGAACTTACATTCAAATTGATATTTTAGCGATTTCTAGCGGATTTTCGCAATTCAGAAACTAACATTTCTAGCGGATTTTAGGTTGTGGTCTAGCGACAATTTTTTTCCATCAGCGGCAACACTGGGGCTTGAATTATTGCGCTTTTAGTGAATAAGGCATAAGTATTGTGTTGGTGAATAAAAAACGGTAAGCCCGATTTAGTGCGAATTTAAAAGATTAAAGTGATTAAAGAAGAAATATCGATGTTTTGTACCTTGGAACGGCACTTGAATTGTACCTTGGACTGTTCCAAGGTACAATCACATTACTAAAAACAAAATGAGATTTTATTTGGCCATGACTCGTCTACGTTTTTTCTTTCGTTGACGCAGTCTGAATATGCCTCGCAGCAAGGAAGGTGTTAAAAGAACTTCTTTGGATGAAAATGCCTTACAGGAAGCTATCAACGATGTTCTCTACAATAAGGAAACAATCGGCAGAGCTACAAAAGACCAAGGTATTTCCAAAACAAGTTTGTTTCGTCATCTTCAAATGCATCGGAAATCTGGCGATGCAACGTTCAAATACCATTCAGAAATTGCACACAAAAAAGTGCTTAATGATGAACTTGCCTTTTGATTCAATTCCTTACTACAGCAGCAAAGCTGCATTATGGATTATCGAAAATTGATTCAACCAAATTGGCCTTTAGTTTTGCAAAAGCAAATCGAAAAATTCTTCCGGAGTCGTGGATAAAGAACGAAGCAGCTGGCAAAGAGTGGATGATTGGCTTTCTTAAACGGCACCAAACTTTATCACTCAGAAAGCCAGAGTCGACCAGCCTATCCAGATCAACCAGTTTTAACCGCTGTAATGTTTCACAATTTTTTACCAATTTGGAAGATTGCTATTCCCGTCTTAAATTTGACGCAAGTAGAATTTACAATCTTGACGAAACTGGAAATTCAACGGTTCACGTCCCACCGAAAGTTTTAGCTGCCAAAGGTGAAAAACAAATAGGAAGCATGACCTCGGGAGAAAGAGGAATAAATGTTACTATGGTCGCGGCTATTAATGCAATAGGAAATCATGTTCCGCCGATGTTGATATTCCACAGAGTTAATTTCAAGGAACATTATGCTTAACGGTGCTCCAGCAGGGTGTATTGGTGGTGCTAATCCTTCCGGCTGGTCAAACGAGCAACTGTTTATTGAGTTCTTCGTACATTTTATACCCACATTCAAAGCCAACACCATATGAACAAGTTTTGCTTATAATGGACAACCATGATAGCCACATATATCTGGAGGCCATTGATCTCGCCAGAAAACATGGAGTTGTTCTTTTGACTCTGCCGCCGCATACTTCCCACAAAATGCAGCCTCTGGATAGAACGGTATTTGGACCGTACAAAACTTACTGCAACAAAGCCGCAAGTGAATGGATGTCAATTTACAATGTAGCACAAATTGTCGGCCAGGCTTATCCGAAAGCATTCAATCAGCAAAACATCGTTAAAGGATTTGAAGTAACAGGAATATATCCCTTCAATCACGATATTTTCAACGAAGATGAATTCCTTAGTCCAATAGCCTGATGCTGTTCGTGCGAAAAGATGAACTCCTGGACATCTTGGTATTATTGAAAAATAAAAAGTCGGCAGGAGAGGACGGTGTCCCAAACGTCGTATTGAGACACCTGCCAATAGAAGCAGTCGATATCTTCACCGCCCTGTTTAACAATGCACTGAATAATGCACATTATCCGGTGCACTGGAAAACGGCGGCGGTACATCCTATCCCCAAAAAGGACAAGGACAAAACAAACCCAGCTAATCTTCGGTCAATAAGCCTTCTGCTTATATAAGGTATTCGAGAAGATAGTCAATAGAGCTCTGCTTAAGTGGGTTGAGGAAAACAAAATTATTCCGGATAATCAGTTTGGTTTTCGAGCGAGGCATGACACTATTCATGCCGCATCGAAACTAGTGTCCGACATTCAATGGAATAAGTCCACAAAACAGTGCACAGGGGCCTGTCTGGTTGACTTTGAGAAGGCCTTCGACCAGAATGGGCATGTGGAAACCCATGCTATATATGATTTATGAAAGAAGTTCGTTGTCAAATGTGGCAACGTAACTTCGAGTAAAGTCTTTGAAATTAAAAACGGTTTACAACAGGGGGCGGTGAACTCCCCGATATTGTTTAACATTTATACAAGTGATCTTGTAGGTTGTCTCAGACACGCTATAGCGTACGCAGATGATCTAGTGACGTACAGATCAGGTCCGAAAATCGGAGTCATCAACATACTTTTGCAACGCGACTTTGATTGGAAATTGAAGACCAATTTCCAAAAAACCGAAACGATTCTGTTCAGAACCCCATAGCATAGGGGTTCTAGGGATACCAGAAAAAACTGGAAAAAATTGTGTAATCATTGGACAGCATGGACAGCCGTTGGCGTTGAGAAGTGAAGTCAAATACCTTGGCTTGACAAGTTTCTGTATTTCAACAGAAATGTAGATGCTTGTCTGGCTAGGGCTAAGGGGGCTTATGCTCTGACAAGGAGATTGTTTCAAAGCAGTCAACTTGACTCAAGGGTGAAAGTCATTTGCTACATGGCCCTCATAAGGCCGATCATCGCTTACGGTTGTCCCGTGTGGTTCAATGTGGCACCAGCCGACATGGAAAAGATACGGTTTGAGAGGCGGTGTCTCCGATCCTGCTTAGGATTGTACCAAACTCCGGACTCCGAGTACATAAAATATTATCGCAACGAGGTTCTATACAATGGGGCTCAGTTGAATAGAATTGACAATTTCCTAATTAAGGTGACTCGAAGGCACGCTGCAAGGGCGATGGCTAGCGACAACAGCCTGATCTTTGGGGCTTATTATCCCAATGATTTATACATGGAGAGCACGCTCATATCAGGCTTTATTCCACCAGAGGCATTCATTTACATCGATTCGTTAGGGTTAGTACAACACAGGAACGGTATCCCGGTTTTATACCACCGCTATCGTGACGCGCGGGACAAACGGCTAATCCGCGACGGGTACGTCGACAATGCTCCGGAGCTCCTCCGCTTTAGCACGGCGGTATCGGATCGCGATAGTATCGATGCTGCAAAACAGCGCACTGAATTCTGGTGGCTGTATGAGGAAGGTGATTCTGCACTTCCTCAGGACTTTGTGGATTTTTAGTCCAACTCCATAGATAAGATTTTAAAATTAGGAACAAGGTCTGGGGCGGGGCTTGTGCACCATATTGGCGTAGAATATGGTTGAACGCAGGCTGCCGTGGGACCGAAAGACGCAATCAGGATGGCGACCCTTCCGGGCATGCGCAACGAGGGCTCGCCACCCCGATTATAATTAAGTTAGGCTTAAGTAGTTAAAGTAGTCTTAAGTAAGGCTTAAGTAGTTTAAGTGGTCTTAAGTTAGGCTAAAGTAGTTAAAGTAGTCTTAAGTAAGGCTTAAGTAGTTAAAGTAGTCTTAAGTAAGGCTTAAGTAGCTTAAGTAGTCTTAAGTTAGTTATAATCTAGAATAAGTTTTTTTATAAAACAAAAAAAAGTCACTCTACAAAGTTTTATATTTTTTCTTTGTAAATTAAAATTAAATATGAAACCAAACAACCGACAAATTTGAGCCCAAAGGCAAAATAAAACAGCTAAATATAAGCTTACAGCGCCCACTAAGGGCCGATAAGTTAGATTAAGTAAACCAGTTATTGATAAGCTAGATTCAAGCATTTTTGTCTAGTAGTAAGTTAATATTTTAAGTAAATAAAAAATGAGTTTAAAAGTTTAAAAAAAAGTTTTGAATTCCTTAGTAGCTTCGTAACGGATCGACCATGTCCTGAAAAACCAGCTGCTATGCCCACCGAAAATGCAAATGACCTTATAATTGCAGATGAACAAAGACCATGAACATCCACACCGACCTCTGCAGTATTGGTTCCTTTGATAAATTTCGTATCACCAGAGCTAATAAGGCCATTTCCAAAAGCTGCACCAAGAAAGGATCCTATTGCACGTTGAAGAAAGAGGAGTAGAACTAGGATTCTTACGGACACTCCTGAGAAGGATGAAATTGCTGCAGGAAGCTCGAAAGTCAACACCACTAAAAAGCCAAATTCAGCGAAGAAAAAAGTTTTGAACGAGTCCTCAGACGATGATGAAACTTTTGAGCTGCCGGTGATTCCACGAATTCCTAAATTCAGACATGCGAAAGCAAATACCACGCCAATAGAAAATAGGAGCGACGAGGACTTCAGCGGTGATGATGAAATGACCATCGAAGAAATTTTCAAGTTAGCAAGAGGCAAGAAGGTTTAAGAACGAAATTTTCTTGTGTACCTAAGTCAACCTGAATTTCTACAATTTATTTTTACTAATTTTTTATTTTTTGTTGTTTTGTTTTTTACTTAATTTTAAATAATAAAGCTGGAGTTATGTTTGTTTTCTAAAGATCTGAGACTTTTATCTTAACCGTACCAAGGTGCACACCCCCTTGTTCCAAGGTACATTACCTTGTTCCAAGGTACATTACCTAAGTGTACCTTGGAACGATGGCAAACTTAATTAATTTTTTTGTTTTACTTAAAAACTATGCACTTCAACAATAAGTTCGAACCTTTTTTAGGGAGATAAAATGTTTTTGTTTTTTAACCACAGGTTAAGAAGTAAAAGAGAAAAATGCTAGATTATTGAAATCGTTCCGAGGTACACGACCTTCCCCTATACCATTTGAAAATTTTAAGATAAAAATGGAACCAGTACCCCTACAAAAAAAAAAGGACAACAACCTCTTACTGCAAATTCCACTCTGTTTATTCTCATATCCTAGATTTACTTCATTTTCCATTCTTCAATCTTCAACAGCACATCAATGAGTCCTACGTATTGCGTTAGGGAAGATAGACTTAACATTTTAAAGTCGCTCTACTTTTGTCAAGGCACGAAACGCACAGTAAAAGTCGTAATCTAATTCTCTCTGTGACGCCTCTCTAATGAAAACTAAATGAATCGAAAAGTGTGCTTACATGTACATCGAGACGACAGACAGGCCAGGACTCGCTGAAGCACATTCCTCCGAAGGATCCATATAGATACACAGCTATGTATACCATCAGTAATCTAGAAGTTCCTTGCCACGATGACGATGCTGATGCTGTGTGTGCAGTGCCTTGTGGCGTTACCAGAAAACCCCATTCTGCGCCACCACCCTCCATTACCACAAGAACAACAACAGTGTGACACCCATGTTGTCTCTTGGCCGGGTGTCGCTCTGCGCGCCCCCGACATTGGCAACTGTGTCTTACAAAGCAAATGTCATAGTCGAAGTGTAGTCATCGTAGTCGTCGACGTCGGCAATGTGGAACCAACCCCTCACAGGGAATGCCACACCGCCTTCGCTGCGCCAGCACCCACAACATAACCATTCATCCACCCACCGTCGCCGTCGCCGTCGCTGTTGCCGTTGCTGTTGCCGTTGCTGTTGCCGTTGCTGATGCCGCCACCGACCGCCCTGGTCTGATAGCCCCCGATAGCACAGCTCTAAGCAATAAATAAATAATCGATGGAACGAGCAATTAATTTCCCATTAGGGGGTTTGCTGTACTTCCGCAGTCACATTGTCTTAACATGTCTCCAAAAGCCATCAGTCCGGAACGGAGGCATTTGTTGGGCGCGGTCTATCGCCATCTCTTCGATGTGAACGGTGGCCCCGGCCACCCATCCTTTGGCTGAGTACTTCTCCACTTCTGCAGAGTTCCACGTCACCTCTTTTATTGTGTTGAATGTAACGAATCCATTTGGAAATTAAGAGATATATCCTATCTGGATGCACTGGGTGTGGGTAACGAGGGGGTGGGCGCCATGAGTAAGTGTGCGGTGTAGATTAGGAACGGTTTCCGGTGGTGTTCTGTGTGTGCTATTGCTTCGAGTACTCGTAATCGTCCTCGTCCTCATCCTCGTTCCAGTCCTCGTATATGTTGTATTTGCGATTCGTGTATATCGATCTGTGGCACGTTACTTTCACCGAAGCCATTGCCTTTAGTTGTGATTCAGGACACTTGCAGTGGAAGACAAAGTTCCGTGCCGGGATACGAATGGAATGGGCCCTTTGTACGAAAACAAGACAATTTCCTCTTCGATGGAAGTCAAGGCTCGGTTTGTTTTCCCATATGCCTTTCGGATGGCATATTGTGCTACATGAGTTATTGCCGAAGCATTACGAAGCTAAAACGTTGCGTTTTTTTTTTTTTTTTTTGGAAGAGCTTAAGAGCTACTTAGGGCGGTGTGTGATCAAAAATGGGATAGTTGGGGTATGTTTTTTCAAAAATAATATTTTCGTAGTAAGATTCTTTAAGATATATGGTATCATTCAAGGGGAGCTTTCAACGCATATGGGTTGCAACATTTGACGGATATGGCCAGTCTTGAAAGAATACTGGTTTATACGGATGGGCTGGCTTTAATTGCAGTGGATATCTAAGGGGAAGGAAGCTATCAAGCTACATTGCAAGTGGTTCGGGAACTTGAATTTTGGAAAGTCACCCAAAGCAAATACCGTAAGTTGAAGTAATGAGTTCTGAATTTCTAGATAATTTTGGATGGCCTTCCACGTTGCCTCACTTTTCAATGTTGCTAGCTGGGTTGCAGGGCTTTGGTTTTGTGCGAAAATGTTTTTTTGTTTGCTGATTTGATTTAGGTAAGGTTAGGTTGGTATGTTGATGAGGTAGTCGGTGTGCATCTTCCTCATCACACTCAGGGTAATATAGACTCATTGTGATGGACTTTGGGGGCAACGGGTGTGGTTGGTTTCTTCATTATTCCGTTACTGTTGTTAGTTCCTAGCCAGCCATCCAGATGTTGTTGCAAACCTGAAAAGATTAGAGAGAGAGAGGGATTTCGGGATTTCCTAAGGTTTTCGTTCTTAATTGGCTAAGGCATGGGCAAGGGCACAGAGAGTTTGCGGTATATAAAAACTAGACCCTGCTCTATATAGCTCGTCTCTATAAATGCTGTCGACTTCTAAAATTTCTTCCAGAATATGCCAAATTGTATAGATTTGATCAGTTGTGGAATTTCCTGGCCTAAAACCGAACTGATAAGGGCTGTTCAAATTGGTGGTAAACGGTTTCACGCGTTCACATATTGTGGCAAATGGGATAATGGAGGCAGTATTGAAGAAATTCTCATGCCTCTGTAGTTGACGCAGTCCAGAAAGTCTCCTTTTTTGTGGATCGGGCAAACGATGCTGAGGTTCCATTCTTCAGGCACACTTTCTTCTAACCAGATCTGACTTATGATCTGGTGGCTGTTACTTGGTTGCGTGTTGTAGAACGAGGGTAGGCTCTGATTTACTTTTACTTGCTCAGTGGTGGTAACTCCGACTACACATCAATTGTGTTTGTTTTTACCTCCAAGTGTTAACCATCGGGCACTGTTCTCATCCAACCGGATTTGACTTGCTAAACGAAACGCAGCAACACTATATATGAAGATCAGACTGGCACAGAATACCCGATATGCTGTCTCAGGCGACAGCAGGCCGCTAGCGCTGCTTTGATGAATTCGGACAACAGGTTGTCAAGGAATTTCAAGGGTTAATCCGTCTTCTTGAACAGAGATGGTGGCAAATGAAATGAAAGGCGAACGGCAGCGCTCAATCCCGTAGTTTGAACTGATGGCCCAGTTTCCTAGGGGTATCTTATAAATTGGATCTGACCCTCCAGGTTGTGCTTTGGGTTAACTTCCCACCCATGGAAGAATGTATTTGTTACGAAGCAACTAATAGCCTCGAAGAGGATTGATTTTATTGTTGATGAAGCAGCTAATCGAAAAAAGGACGTTCGTATCTACACCTAGAGAACATTAAACAAGAGAGGTGCAAATGAACAGCTAGGGGAAGCCCCAGTTTGCCTGACATTATTGCCATCCAGAAAATACGATAGAAAGGGCCGGGCAAAAAGAGGAAGAAAAACTGTGACATCTACTACGGACCGTGTTGTAGTGAGCAGAAACAGCGACATTTCGGATGCGGATTTGTTATAAGTGCCAGACTTAGCCAAGAAGTCTTATGTTTCCAAGAGATTAGCGAACGCATTGTAACGATCCGCATCAAGGCCGAATTCGCCAACATAAGCCTTATATGCGCTTACGCCCCAACGGAGGAAAAAGATGATATAGCGTAGGACTGCTTCTATGAGCTCCTTGACAAAACCTATGAGCGACTACCGAAGTACGATGTTAATATCGTTCTGAGCGATTTTAACGCAAAGGTGGGAAAAGAAGACATCTTTAGCAGTATTGTCGGAAAATATAGCCTACACGACAACACGACTGGTAACGGACATATTTCGAAGAGCTAACATCGACTCGAGCCAGTATTTTGGTAAGAATGCGGACATTCATCACGCCGCAACAATCCAGATATACTGTGAACAAATTTGATGTCGCAAGAGACCGCCAAGATCTTCGCGCAATGTGGTTCCCTTAACATATCGATTAACACCACCAGCATCGAATGTCGAAAAACAATGGTAACGATGCCAAAAAGCCATTAGATCAGGCGAAACTGATGTGCTAGGATTCTCGCGTCCATCAGCAAGACACCCCTGTTTTGATGAGGAATGCCGACAGATCTCGCAGCCAAGAACGAGGCTCACAAGGGTAAGATGCAGATGTAGACAAGAGCTGCCATTGAGCTCTATAGGCAGAGAGGAAGGGAAGAACACTCGCTCTTCGGAAAGAAGAAATAAGAGCAAGAAAAGCGCGTGATCGAGGATATAGATAGTGCCACTCCAGAAACCATGTTTGCATGTTTTACCAAAGTGTAAAACGCCAAAGCCAGGATACAAGGCTCGAACAGAGAACTTTCGAGATGAACAAGGAAATATCGTAGTTGCGATACAGTCAATATTGAGGATATGGACGAACCACTTCTGCAGACTGGTAAACGGCGATGGCGAACAACATTCCGCTGTCAGGCAGAACGAACCATTCAACGACAGCGAGAACTGCCAATCACCCGACCTAAATAAAGTGAGGATAGCAATATCTAAGCTCAAGCTTAATTGGGCGGCCGAAAATGACGAACTTCCCTCTGAGCTTAACTAAGCCGACGGGGATGACTTGGTATGCAACATCCACCAACATATTAGATAAATCAGGTCGGAACCAAATATACCTGCAGAATGGAACCACAGCATCGTTTGCCCGATCCACAAAAAGGAGTCCGTCTGAGCAGCGCCAACAACAGAGGCATAAGTCTCCTCAACGTCGCCTACAAGATCCTATCTGCCGTAATATGCGAGCGCCCGCAACCGTTTACCAACAACCTGATCGGCCCTATCAGTGTGGTTTTAGGCCAGTATAGTCCACAGCCGATCAAATTTTCACACTTCGGCCGATCCTGGAAAAAAACCAAAAAAAAGTTCAAATCGATAGCCACCACCTATTCATCGATTTCAAAGCCGCATAGGACAGAATTTATATAGACGAACTATACAGAGCCATGTCTAGGCTTGGTATACCGCCCTAAATCGTCGGTATGTGTACGATGACGATGGGGAATTCTCGCTTCTCTGTCCGGGTTGGAAACCACTTCACCGACTCATTCGATACCTAAAATGGATTTAGGCAAGGCGATGCGCTATCATGTGAATTTTTTAAATTTTTTCTTGAGAGGATTGTGCAAAATTCCCGAAACAACCACAGAGTCAGGATTTTCCAAAAATCGGTGCAACTACTAGCATACGCCGGCGATATTGACATCATTGGTGATGTTATAGCTACGTTTGCTGGTATAGAGAAGAATGTGGCAAAAATGGGTTTTGCAGTAAATGAGGGAAAGGCGAAGTATATGCTGTCAACACGAAAGGACACCTAACATCGACGAATTGGACAGAACGTCACCATTGACAGATATATCTTTGAGGTAGTACGGGAATTTTTCTATCTCGGCATCGCTATTAACGCTGACAACAACATCTCATCAGAAATTAAACGAAGAATTACACATGCCAGCCGCTGTTTCTTAAGGCTAAAAAGGCAATTCAGTAGTAAAGCTCTCACTCGCACTACTAAGGAGATCCTATATAAGACCCTGATCATCCCAGTCTTGCTCTATGGCGCTGAAGCAAGGACCGTATCAAGGACCGTAGCAAGGACCGGATGAAGAATTCCTTAAAAGATTCAAGAGGAAAATTCCTTGAATAATCTTCGGTCCTGTTTGCGTTGACGGGCTATGGAGACGAAGATTCAACCAAGAAGTATACGAGCTGTACAGCGACATACCCCTGGTCAAAATACTCCGCATTGGACGATTAAGATGGCAAGGACATGTAGAACGAATGGACACCATTACTCCGGTTCGCAGAGTCTTCGATTCCCAGCCAAAAGTTGGACGGAGCCTTTAGTGGCGCGCATAAGTAGAAATCGATTTCAATCAACTTGGAGTACGCAACTGGAGGCAGTTAGCTAAGGACCAGGTTAATTGGAGAGGCATGTTGGTTGAGGCTCACGTTCATTCCGGACTGTATCGACACATAAGTTATAAAGTATGTAAGTAATGGCAAGTTAAGGATGGAATGGGGTAGGGTATGCAAGTATTTGCACTGCGGATTTCAGCTTTCTCATATGTTTTTTTTAAAGGCTCAGAGAATTTTAAATTTGCGGCTTCATTTTTGCTTCATTTGCTAGAAAGAAGTACGAACAACAAGTGGCAAAATTTTGGTGACAAATTTTACCAAATTTATCGACATATGTACATAACATATGTGTTTGTATAGGTATAACAGTTTGGAACCGTTGCCAACTTTTTTTTTAGTCTGTGCAAAAATTACTAGGGGTTTCATAAATTGGGTCTGTCCCGAGCGGTACCAACCCTCGCTACTCCATTGCCTCTAGCTAAAGTCTGACAGTGATCCAAGAGTAATAAACTATCATGAGAAGCTTCCAAAACTTCCGTTATGTTATAGGTCCCATTATTTATTGGATGAATACAAACAAATTAATGACAAGGCTAGGTTTGAGTGTTTGCCGTTAATACCAGATATTCCATTATTTATAGAAACTCATCCCCTACCTTCTAAGTGAGGGATATAAAGTATACAAACTAAGGCAACTCAACTTGAATAGTCTCATCAATCACTTTCAATTTGACATGATTTGGACAAACATAATTGGAATCGTAAAAGAATGGCAAATTGTCAATTATGTCCAAAGCATGGTTCCCCTCCATTATAGCAAAAGCCCACATCCTACCACCAACTATATCATCCATAGACCGACAAACAGAACTTGATCAAGAGTATTTGCCTTCATAAGTACTTACCAACCACACCTTAAAACACAAAGGACCTCATGCCTACCAAGACCTTTTGAATACCCGAAGCATACACTTTTTTTTTCGGCCGGTGAAGAAATTATTTTCATGTAAGGACACGGAATGGTTCCAAGAAAAAAAAAATCCCCACACTTATTTGGAAAATAATTTAAGAGTATTGTAACTCCCCCGCGATATAGCAAATAACCCAAAAAGTCCTTGTACCCTCGGTCGCGGCTCGCGTACACCTGTATCTTGTGTGGCCCCTGCCCCATGGAATAGTAGAAATTCCACATCCGTTTTGCGCTGTTTTTTTTTTCTTCATTCGCATCTGTAGGGAAGAAACATTTTTAAAATAATTTTCGTGTTTGAAAATATTTTAGAGTTTTGCTGTGGCATTTTGTGTTTTTATTATTTATGAATGTGTGTTTGTTTGTGTGTGTGTTTATGTTGAAAAAAAAACCTCGTTGATCCTTTTTTGATTACATAATTTCCCCCCCCGCTAACATTGTACGTACTTTACTAGGCGCTTCTTTGGCATACATTCACTGGAAACATTCGTCCTTTTTTTCAGTTTCATTTAAATTTTTTTTTTCGTCTTCTGTGTTCTGTCTTGCCGGGGGCTCAACATGATTATTTCCGTTAACCATTTGTCTACCTTTGAGCCTTTAAATTATTAAAAGTTCACTTGTAATGTAATCAGGATATCCACGTGATTGCCACAGGTAAAACAACTGGAATTATCCACTGTTGCGTTTGTTGTAAATGGGGGGTATCCCAGCAGCCTCGCGGGCTTGGTTTGCTTTTTCTGCAAAGGGATTTGCTTTATAATTCCTGATGTTTTAAGAGAATTCCTATCCCCCGAGGGAGTTGTGTGCACAGTAATCCCCTTTCGATGGGCGGGGGTTGGGGAAGGCCAATGACATCTAAAACAATTATTTCGAATAATTGATTTTATTAATAAAAATTCCTGTGCAAACAGCAAGTTGAAACGGGAAAATAATTATTGTCCCTGACAGTGAGCTTTGACGAAGGTTTGAAGGAAGTGACAGAGAGAGAAAGGGAGGGGGGTCTGATATCCCATTCCAATGCGGGGCAGTAGGACTTATTATTATTCCCATTATGTCAATGAACATCCTTACCGCAATTTCGTGTACAAACAGTGATTTATCAATTTCAGCAAGAAGGAACAGATACATCACCCCACCCTAACAGAGTGCTCTAAATTGCTTATGTGTGTAGCTGCCTATCAATCATATAGGTAGATGACAATAAAGTCATCGTTACATGAATGTGCGCTTTTTTTTTCAGGGATTTCACTCTCAAATTTATGTGCCACCGCTGAGATAAATAGGTCCCGCGTCCTTGCCACCACCGTGGGTGGGTGTATGTTCGGCGGGTCCGTGATGATGTATGACAAAGTAATTTGAAGGTAACGGCAAAAAAGGATTTAATTGTTCAGCCGTTTGTATGGACGAAATATTTGAATGCGTAGCGTGTTGAAATTCACTAACAAACGGTATAATTGCTTCCTTCCGTGTTGCGTGTGGAGTTTCAATCTAGATACGGGCTCTGAGACTAATGTTTTTCTCACTCGTTTTGATCTTCGGTTTCGTGTGTGTGTGTGTGTGTGTGTGTGTTTGGTGGAAGGGATGGAGGGTATGGTAGGCCCTGTGATTTGTGTAATTGTTGGTCACTTAAGTAAAAAGGAAATTTTCATTTAAATGTACCGCTGGACGTGAAATGGTGTGGTTTGGAAAAGGGACAAAGTACTTTGGCAGGTTTAGGGGTGATTACTATTAACCGGTGGACATTAAATTGAGTTGTCTGTCGTGTATTTGGGGGTTGAATTTATTTCGGGGGGTTTCATTATGTTCAATTAATTACGATTTTGGATTAGATACCGTCAGACAGGCGATCATTTTTTTGCCTATTAGCGGTTTAGTTTAGTTTATTTTTTTTTTTTTTAAGGACCTATATGGGGTGGGGCATATCTATACCATAGGAGTAGATACAGAAGTTTTGATAAATAGTTTGGAAAATTAAGAAATTGAATATATATGTGTTTATAACATCTCTATACACGGTGGGCCAAACAAGACAAACCAATAGAGCGTATTGTAATCGTTATCGGTGGTCCTGCTAGTAAAGGTGTTTTTTTTAGAGGTGTAAACCTTCGAATTGAAATATAGCGCACGAAAATAGCTTTACTGACAACAATTTGGCTTTATTGGAAGGAGAATTTTATGCCGTTAATGTTAATTATGTTGTATAATTAAATATGATTTTGAGCATGTGGCCATCGCGGCTGGTTCGAATAAAGCCAAATCTAGAGGTCCAATTTTAAACCACTTTTTCGAGCATTTGTGGCCGTATGTCGGCAATAACGTCAAGTCCAAGTCCCCTAACGTTTCTGATTTGTTGGCGTAGACTAGCGACTTCACATATCCCCAAAGAAAATAATCCAATGATGTCGAATCACACGATTTTTAACTTTTAACTTTCAAACTCATTTTTTATTTACTTAAAATATTAACTTACTACTAGACAAAAATGCTTGAATCTAGCTTATCAATAACTGGTTTACTAAATCTAACTTATCGGCCCTTAGTGGGCGCTGTAAGCTTGTATTTAGCTGTTTTATTTTGCCTTTGGGCTTAAATTTGTCGGTTATTTGGTTTTATATTTAATTTTTAATTGCAAAAAAAAATAGAAAACTTTGTATAGGTAAAGCGCTGGCCAGCGCCCCAGGATAGTACAAGTACTTCCCTGGTGCAAATTGGTAGTCATGTTAAGGCATGACCACCCTCCTTTGCTCAGGAGCGAGACCTATCTAACGCCTCTTGTACTCTAAGGGTCTTAGAATGTTAACAGACACCCTAGAGCACCAACCGTTCCCGCGACTTTGGGATAACCACAACCACCACGATACTCCCACAAGGGGGCCTACCTCTCTAACAGGCTGAGTCAAGCAGACTGATGTCAGAACGACACCAGAAAACCTGACATGACTCAGGGGCTCCTGTTACCCGTGGTACCAGAATATAACTTCCGGTGGAGCTTCGCAACTGTGAAGTCACTTCCAGATGGGCTCCTTATAGCCCGAGGCCTGGCAACCTCTATGTTTTCTGAGTCCAGACAACAGCCAAGCAGGCAGCCAGTGAACAGACTGAGGAAAACAGCCTGAAAAAGAGAAAATTAAGAAATAGCTGAAAAGAAAGAATAGCCTGCAAGGAAAGAAAGAAAGAAGTAAAGCTGAAAAGAAAATAGTAAAAGAAGAAAGGAGAGATAAGAAGAAATGAGGGGGAAATAATAGAAAGGAGAGAATCACAACTAATCTACCTAACCTACTAGCTCCGGGCGAAGTCGGAAGACTCCGCTAGAAAAAGCTGCAAAGTTTTCAGTGGTTTCCCTTGTAAAAAGTACCCGACTGAAAGCTCATACATCACCAAAGCGATCCACGCTCATTGCTGGGAGGTCCCTGAGATGGGAGTATCGTGGACACTCGGTTAAGACATGCAAATAATCCTCCCTTCTCGCTCCACATCCACACTCCGCCGTTTCGGACAAGGCCCTTTTATGCAAAAATGCATTTAAAGAGCCATGCCCGGTCAGCAGAAAGCCCATGTGAAGAGAGAGCCCCAGATTGAGCCTATCGCTTGCCAACCTAACATCGGGAAGAAACTCAAAAGTTACCCTACCCTTGTCACTATTAGACCATCTTGATTGCCATCGAGTGAAGACGCATTCTTTAAGCTCGAATTTCCTATTCAGTGGATCCATGGACGAGAAGTTAAGACACTCCTCCCAATCAGTGGTAGATAACTGCTGTTGCCTTTTCAACTTGTAGGCGATCCCACGACGGATAATCTCCAAGTCGAGAGGCGGAGCACCCGCCAATACCTGCAGCGCCTCAGTAGACACAGTACGACATGCCGGAAGGGAACCGAGGAGCATTATTCTCTGTGCAGAGAGAATTTTGCTTCTTCCTGACACTAACTTGACCGCATCATACCATATTGGTGCACCAAAAGTTGCGCAAGCAACAAATAGTCCACCGTATACAGTACGTACGCTTATTCTAGATTATAACTAGCTTAAGACTACTTAAACTATTTAAGCCTAACTTAAGACTACTTAACTACTTAAACCTTACTTAATTATAATCGGGGTGGTGAGCCCTCGTTGCATATGCCCCGAGGGGTGGCCATCCTGATTGCGTCTTTCGGTCCCACGGCAGCCTGCGTTCAACCATATTGTACGCCAATATGGTGCACAAGCCCCGCCCCAAGACCTTGTTCCTAATTTTAAAATCTTAACTATGGAGTTGGACTAAAAGTCCGCAAAGTCCTGAGGAAGTGCAGAATCACCTTCCTCATATAGCCACCAGAATTCAGTGCGTAGATTAGCCGTTTGTCCCGCTCGTCACGATAGCGGTGGTAGAAAAACCGGGATACCATTCCTGTCTTGTACTAACCCTAACGAATCGATGTAAATGGATGCCTCGGGTGGAATAAAGCCTGATATGAGCGTGCTCTCCATTTATAAATCATCGGGATAATAAGCCCCAAAGATCAGGCTGTTGTCGCTAGCCATCACCCTTGCAGCGTGCCTTCGCGTCACTTTAATCAGGAAATTGTCAATTCTATTCAACTGAGCCCCATTGTATAGAACCTCGTTGCGATAATATTTTATGTACTCGGAGTCCGGCGTTCGGTACAATCCTAAGCAGGATCGGAGACACCGTCTCTCAAACAGCCGTATCTTTTCCATGTTGGCTGGTGCCACATTGAACCACACGGGACAACCGTAAGCGATGATCGGCCTTGTGAGGGCCATGTAGCAAATGACTTTCACCCTTGAGTCAAGTTGACTGCTTTGAAACAAACTCCTTGTCCTTTCTTCAACTGAAGCCTCAGCGGCAGCAATATTCTCGACACTACGGGCACTTCTTTGTCTCACTGGAACGGGAACATTTTGTAATGTGCCTGTGGATTCAAATTTTTCCACTAGACTCAATTGTTGATCTGCTAGGACGATTATGACGACCATAAATTCGACGCAGCGCTCTTAACTTTGAGGCCACTGACTCCGAATTTCGGTTGTAAATTTAAATAATTTCCACTCGTTGTTGGATCGTATATCTTTCCATCATGAAATGGCAAACCTTACAGAAGAGAAATGTCGAAAGAGCGGCAAGAAATATGGCGTCGTTTGCTGTCCATGTCGCTCAACTTTTGTAGCGTCCCTGTTGGAAAAATGATATGATTTCGGGCATGTGGCCGCCGGGAGCGTTTTGAATAAAGCCAACTCTGGGGGTCAAATTTTCAGCCACTTTTTCGAGCATTTGGGGCCGTATGTCGGCAGTAACGCCACGAATGTTAGCTTCGAAGTCCCCTAACTACACATATCCCCAAAGAAAATAATCCAATGATGTCAAATCACACGATCTTGATGGCCAATTGACAGGTCCATTCTGCGAAATTATGCGCTCACCGAGTGTTTCCTTCAATAAATCGATTGTGACGTGCGCTGTGTGGCATTTAGCGCCGTCTTGTTGGAACCACATCTTATCCTCATTCATGCTATCTAATTCGGGAACAAAATTTTCTGTTATCATGGCACTATACCGTTCTCCATTAACGGTAACTGACTCCCCAGCATCATTTTGGAAGAAGTATGGCCCAATCCACCAGCCCATAGAGCACACCAAACAGTCAGTTTTTGTGGATGTAATGACGTCTCAAGGGTCTCATGTGGATTCTCTTCACTCCAACTTCGGTAATTTTGCTTGTTGACGTAGCCATTCAACCAAAAATGAGCCTCATAACTCAACACAATTTTGCGATGAAAATCAGCATCGAGATCAATCTCATTTTCGGCCCATAGACCAAAATCACGACGCATTGGTCTCATGGCTTTAATTCATGCACAAGCTGGACCTTGTTAGGTCGTAAGCCAAGATCTTTGCGCAAAATCTTCCATAAAGTTGATGGACAGAGCTCCAACTGCTAGAATGGGTCTTAGCGTGAGATTAGCGAAGATACGAGTCTTTCGCGTTAGATACTCTTTCGATGTCACAGTATTTCACCGTCCTTAAGCGTTTTACACATGCATTCGTACCTTGACTAAAACAAGGAACTTGACTTGAAATCAGGGCCTTATGTAGGATCTCCTTAGTAACTCGAGTGTGGGCTTTACTGCTAAATTACTTTCTTAGCCCGAATAAGCAGTGGTTGGGTCGAGACATTTTTAATTTCATTTCTGACGAGATTTTGTTGTCATATTTAGTAGGGAAGTCAAGGTGGACAAAGTTATGTTATACTCCATACTTCTGTCAATGATGACGTTCAGTCGCAGCTTCCTTTTCTTTCGACAGGTTGTCGCCTTGCTTGGGCGAAAGGGCTTGTAGTAAGTCTACGAGGCATGTGGTAGGCGTAATCATCTGATGATCGATTGCAAAGCTACCCCCCGGTTTAAGTGCAGCCACTCAGTTGCCTCTAGAACGAAACTAAGAGCAACCCAAAATTTTTCATGAGGTGCCGGGAGTAAACCCCATTCCAAATCCCACTTGTAAGCCAAAGTGTCGAGGCAACCATGCTGACGGCTATATGGCCAGTAAGTGCCAAATTGTAACTGGTCGCAAACGGTCCCCTGCGATGCCTGGGCAAGGTCTGTTGTAAAAGTACCTTATCTTGGTGAGACGGCTCTAACAGGATGGACAATCTTTTCCGGTCCTACTCTTGGGAACAAATTCAAACAAAAATAAAAAAATGATAAAACAAAAAGACCAGCTGAGGATGACTGAGGTAGGCACCGCATCAGAGGACGTATTGCCGGCCTCCAGTTGGGAGACAATCTTCCGTCCACCAAGCGATGAGAGTGCTAAGGTTAACGTCTCAAACGGCAAACAAACACCAACAACAAAAAGAAAATCCGCAGGGAAAACCACGAGGAGCAATTACCAGAAAGCCCTCTTCATTTTAGGAATGAAAGCCGAAAAGAATGCCGGAAAGGTACACGAAAGGGACCAGGTGGACCCAACTAAATACCTGGCGATCGTTGACGAATACAACGAGCACCTGAAACACAAACCAAGGCAGGCAGTGAGGCGCGACAGGTCCAAAGAGGAGACCACCAACTAAATACCTGGCGATCGTTGACGAATACAACGAGCACCTGAAACACAAACCAAGGCAGGCAGTGAGGCGCGAAAGGTCCAAAGAGGAGACCACCTAGCGAGGTACTGCAATCAGAACCACATCCAAGCCAATCACGTCGGCTAATGTCTTCCAGAAACGATCACTGACCGAGGTGGACAGAGATAACCTTCAGGTGCAACTAATGGATGAGAACTCCTCAAACGGGAAATCCATAGCCGAGGCGTGGGGAAAGATTGAGGCCAAACTTTCCGACATGGTGATAGTAAATGTTCTATCTATTGAGAACAATGGAGGAACTCTTCCGAACTTTGACTCCGCCGAGGTCGTGAGGGGATATATGGTGATCAAATGCGATGACCAGTTCTCCAAGGACTCCCTAAGCGAGTGCGATGCTAACGTTAGCGACGACTGGGATTGCTTGAAGCTCAAGCGAATCCCAGCTAATGATACCGAGTACTCTCATTTGGTTACCCAATATGAAGATAGATACAGAAAGGCTCCTCCAATGTCTGAAACTCCAAAGCCCGGCACACACATCAAGAAAGAGGAACCCCACAATCTGTTGGAGGACCCTATGATCGGGAAAAAAACCATCAAAGCAAAATGTTGAAAGTCATTCAGATTAACCTCAGGCACTCAGGCGCCGTGGGTGAGAGACTCGTCCATAAAGGGACTCCAGGATAGTCGATATAACCAGTTTTACAAGCAGCAGGCCAGTGGTGGTTCAGCATGAACCCAAGTAGCACCTGTATGTCTTTCTGTTACCACGACTGGTGTGACCTTATTATGATGAATGTGATACAGCCGGTCTATATATCGAGCCTTTGAGGCTTAGAAAACGGATGAGATTTTGTATACTTTTACCCGAGATATCGCTAATGTTTTCGAAGAATGGTTGGTCTAATGCAGACAATCTGGCTCTTGCTAGTTCCGGACATTTGCAGATGAAATGGGACAGGGTTTCTCTTTCATTTGTATTCCCGCAACTGGGGCATTGGGGGTTGTATGGAATCCTTAGTTTGGCCGCATGGTCTTGGATTGGCCAGTGTTCCGTGACCATCACCGTAATTCTTGCGATATCTTGGCGTATTCTATGCAGTAGGTCGTTGGTTCTGTCTTTTTCGTAGGAAGGCCATATCTTCCTACATATGACGCAATTTGTTCACCTTCTCCATTTGGAGTCGATTTTCTTCAGGAGGTATTAGTGGATTTGTCACTTAACCGCACCTAACTGGATATGAACCCTTGCCACAAGTGAACCGTGTAGAGCTGAACCTTGCCTGGCCAGCTCGCCTTTACTCTCGTTTGCTTCAATGTCACTGTGCCCTGAGAGCCAGAGAAGTGTGACGCTGAAGCGTTCGCCCAGGTGGGCAAATTTGTTCCGGCATTCCTGTACCAGCTTGGAGGATATGGTAGCCGAGTTGATGGCCTTAATGGCCAGTGGACTATCTATGAGTTGACTATCTATGAGTTGACTATCTATGAAATATTTTGCCTCTTCGTAGTGTCACGCCCCTGCAGCATACAAGCCACTCGGATAGCCAGTAGTTCTGCTTGAAATAAGCTGGCAAAATCCGGTAGGTGGTATGAAACTGATATTTCCGGTGATTCCGAGTAGACTTCGGAACCCACACAGCAGTTCATCTAAGATCCAACGGTATAGACGACCGTGTCAAAATATTTTACTACCTCGTTGCTCTTCCACTGAGCTCTGGTAGAAAACCTACATGGAAGCCTTTCTTGAAGCTTAGTGCAGGTTGGAAACGTAACCATGACGTTTGGTAAGGCATCTAGGATATTACTGTGGCCAAACAGCCTTGCCGTCCAGGATCTTGACTCCTTGACTGAGGTGCATAAAGCGGTATCTTTAATGTGCAAGTCGAAAGGCAAGAGATACAAAAGCACTGAAAGGACATCCGTTAGTGTCGACCTCAGTGCTCACTGGGTACCTATACTGGCTGTTCTTTGCAGTCTTTTTAGTTTTGTGAGGTTGTAGTCTTAACTTAATGCTGGCATCCATACTAGGGTGAAGTATGTGAGAATTAGATGTACCACTGCGGTGTTCATCCACAAGGTCATCTTTGGTTGAAGTCCCCATTTTTTTAAAGGTTTTGTTGCAAACATAGAAGGCAACACACGCCTTCCCTACTCTGTGTGCGATGTTGTGTTTCAAGTTAAGTTTTGTGTCAAGCATGATACATTTAAAGGGTGGAGGGTGAAATCGGGTTTGGTGGTGAATAACACCAATTCGGTTTTGCGCGTGATTGCACGAAGGACACAACTTGCAGTGCAGGTGCTTACCTTGTCTAGAGCAGTAAACGGTTTCAGGCGTTCACATATTACGGCCTAAATGATTATGTGGGCAATGTTGAAGAAATTTACGCCTCTGTAGTTGTCGGCTCTACTTTTTTGTGGATCGCTGAGGTTCCATTCTGCAATCATACTATCATCCTCGCATACTGTGTCCTGCTTTTCCCCCTTGAGTGCCTGTTTAAAAGGGGCTTGTCCTGCTTCGCAATGGTTGAGGTTTAGTTGGATACACTACATCCTTTCTTTAGAAGAACTCGCATAGCATTCTTATACGCCACACATTTGAAGCTTCACAGCTGGTGTATTTAATTCCAACCTTTGCTGAAAGGTCGCATATCACGTATGTATTTGGGTTTAGTCAAGCACGTTTTTGCAATGTGCCTCTTGCTTCCACAGCTTAGGCATGTTACTGCACGATCTGTCTAGTTCTTGCAGGTTGTTGCGCTGTGCCCGTCTTCGAGGCATTTAAAGCATCACGTTTACCCATCCAGTTATCATCCGCAGCGATGATTTAGTTGGCCATATCTGCCTTGAGCTTGATAAGGGATGTTTGTGCTCAATCCTTAGTCAAGCGTATGGATGATGTATTTTGGGCTGCTCTCTTCAGCTGAGTGTTGTTCTACTCTGTTGCTACAGATTTCTTCCTTAGTGGTAGCTTCGTCTATGCCGCGTAGCTCGAATGTTATGTGTTGGCACAGCGTTCTAACTTCCGCTTCCTTTTCCAGAGTTTTGTACATTTCAGCTTTATACTTCGCTGTGTCTATGGCACTTCCCCTATTGAGCTCTTCTTGACCTTTTATGTAAGTAGCTGTAGATCAGCGCTTTCTTTCATAATTTTGAGGATGTTTGCGTTGTAAGTCTTCCCTGTTTTTTTTTTTATAGTATGATGGCGTCTGGATTTTTGTAAAAGCTTTTCATTTGCCTTTTGAACTCCAGGGGAGCACTCTCAGCACCACTGATGCTAGAATTCTCCGTACAACCATGATCTTCTTGCTGCAGAGTCCTAGCATAACAGTAGCATAATTGTTCCTACTTTTCGGATGGCAATTTGACAGAATACGTGACCCAATCGCTTCTGGTCTTTGGCATTTGATGTGGTGGTATAAGGCTCAGTGTGAGGTTAAACTCTTCATGAAAGTATGAGTCTTTTGCGTTGGGTACTTTTTCGATGTCACGGTGTTTCATCGTACTTAAGCGTGCATCCGTATATTGTCTGAATTACGGAACAAATTCTCAATAATGTTGGCGCTCCGAAATACTTACTGGAGGCGTACTTCAATCGATAATGAAGTGAGCAATTTGATTGCCCATTAGTAGATCTGCATTCTTGGAGATCCCTCTGACTGTTCATATTTTGTGACAAAACAGCTAAAGATAAGTCCTCCCTCTCGTTCTACTTAGACCTTCATAATTCACAAAACAACCTTCCCTTCGTATTTCGTCATTTGCTTACAAGTATCCTGTTCAATCCTACATATACCTTTGTTTGCAAGGGCAGCTTAAAATGGTCGCAATTATCCTGAAGTGTCTATGGTACAATTTTTGTTATTCGTCGATGAAGTGGAATTCTCTGCAAACGCCTCTTCATGCCTAATATAACACCTAAAACAAAAAAAAAACAAAACAAATAATGTCCTCATGTTATTCATCACTTCGTTATCGTCCTTCGAAATTCATTCCCAAATTCCATGGATGGTTGCTAGGTCTTGGAGTGTGCATGAAATAATCTCCAAATATTAAAACGAAAAGGGATGATGACCGACTCGACGAACTGGTGGCACAAGGAACAATATTGCTTTCTGATGGATTGTATCTCTCTCGAGCTGTATTATTATTGAGTCCTGATAAGGAGGAATCCTTTGTCATAACTTCAGAACTGTGCTAGTGGAAGCGTGTCACGTTTTGGCGAAGGAGATTAAGTGGTAATGTGTTCATCATTTTCCCAGAGTATTGCATCTCCCGGCGATCACGTGTCCTTGCACAAACACACACGGCCTTGGACGGGGAACCGACAAAGGAGCACGATGATGATTATCATCAATGAAATGAATGAAAACAGACGTGTGGGTTTGCCGGTGAAAATCCGTAAACTCTGCTTAAGATTAAGCGTTTGCTTAGTTGAAAATGGTTGCTGCCATGTTTGCTGTGGAAATTTGAGAACTGCCAAAATGAGAGAAAGGCTTGGTGAAAGGATATTTGTTGGGCGAGAGCCTTGGGGGGTTAGTCTTTTGTTTTTAATCCGCTAAGAGAGGGAAATCTTGATCAAATCGGTTGTTGTAAATTGTATTCGTGGTGGTTTGGTGTGGGTTTCTCCTGCACATACTCCAATTAAGATGTCCCGTTTGATCTAGGATATATATGAGCTTTTGATACAAGGAACTTCTGTCAGTTTGAGTGGTAAGAAAAAGGATTACGTCATGCTTCTGACAGTCATTCCATTTAAAGTTGATGAAGTCGAGACTAATGCATTTTATGCGAGTATCCTTGGTATCCTTAGATAAGACTTTCAGTACGCCTGCACCCTTAGACCAGGTATGATACAATGTGTGTGTTTTTAGAGGTTTCTTTCGCAATAAAAAGTTATTCAGACCTTCAAATCAAATGGAAGGGGCTTATCACTTTCGTTTTTCATAATTCACAGAGATTTTAAAAACAAGGTGCTCTAGGGGGATGCTATTTAGTTTGGCAAGCATATTGAAATTGAAGAGATGTCTCTTCTTCCATTTTGTTACATACTTTGGTGTGCCTGACGATATTTTTAATGAAACTGATGTCCAGTTTGCTTTGTGCTTTGGGTTAACTACCCAATCATGGAAAAATCTAACGGTTACGAAGCAACCAAAAGCCTCGGAAAGGACTGATTTTATTGTTGACGACACGGCTAAACGAAAAAAGGACAACGACGTTCGTATCTGCACCAGCAATGTGAGAACATTAAACAGGAGAGGTGCAAGCGAGCAACTAGCGGAAGCCCTAAACTGCTACAAAGCAGACATTACTGCCATCCAGGAAATACGATGCGATGGGTCGGGCAATGGGTGAGCGGGCAATGGGTGAGCAGAAAAAGCGACTATTCGGATGCGGATTTGTTATAAGTGCCAGACTTAGGCAAGAAGTCTTATGTTTCCAAGAAATTAGCGAACGATCTTCGAGAACCAACAGGTAATGTCGCGTAGCGTTCGCGCTCGCCGGCAATAATCCGACGCCGAATCTCGGAAAACGCAGTTTAGAGTTGACATAAGCTATTGGAGAGAATGAATGCTGTGTGACAGGCGGAGAGCACGAGTCAGGCAACATCCCGAAATCGATGCGTCGAAAATTGCAAAGCCACGTGTGAACGGGGGCAACAATCTAGTAAGCGCCAAACTAAATCTCCAACAGAACAAGATGGTGGCGGATGGACAGAAATGGCAATGGCAGCGCTTAATTCCGAAGTGGATACTGATGGCCTCTGGGTTTGTTTTAAGTGCTAAACTAAGGCAAGAAGTCTTATGTTTCCAAGACATTAGCGACCGCATTGTAACAATCCGCATCAAGGCCAAATTCGTCAACATTAGCCTTATATGCGCTCCCGCTCCAACGGAGGAAAAATATGATATAGCTAAGGACTGTTTCTATGAGCTGCTTGACAAAACCTATGAGCGACTACCGAAGTACGATGTTAAAATCGTGCTGGGAGATTTCAACGCAAAGGTAGGAAGAGAAGACATCTTTAGCAGTATTGTCGACAACACGTCTGGTAACGGGCTAATTGACTTCGCTACGGAACGAAATGCCACTATAGCCAGCACACGGTTTCCTCACCTCGATATCCAAAAGGGGACATGACGGTCTCCAAATCAACGAACGTTCAATCAAATTGATCACATAGCGATAGACAAGCGCAACGCATCCAGTATTTTGGATTTCCGAACATTCCGAGGAGCTAACATCGACTCGGACCACTACCTTGTTGCAGCCAAGGTTAGAATGCGGATATCCACTACGCCACAACAATCCAGAAATACGTTAAAAAAATTTAATGTCGAAAGACTGCAATCGCAAGAGACCACCAAGACCTTCGAGCAACGCGTATCCCTAAACCTCTCGATTAACACCATACCACCAGCATCGAACGTCGAAGAGCAATGGCAACGATGCCAACAAGCCATTAGATCAGCCACAACTGATGTGTTAGGTTTCTCGCGCCCACCAGCAAGAAACCCCTGGTTTGATGAGGAATGCCGACAGATGCTCGCAGCCAAGAACGAGGCCTACAAGGCTAAGATGCATGTGAAGACGAGAGCTGCCGTTGAGCTCTATAGGCAGAGAAGAAGGGAAGAACACCGGCTTTTCAGAAAGAAGAAAAAAGAGCAAGAAAGTCGTGCGATGGAGGATATAGAGAGGTGCCACTCCAGGAACGAAGTTCGCAAGTTTTACCAAAGTATAAAACGTCAAAGCCAAGGATACAACGCTCGCACAGAATCCTGTCGAGATGAAGAACGAAATATCGTAGTTGAGACACAGTCGATGCTGAGTATAGGAAGGAACCACTTCTGCAGACTATTAAACGGCGATGACGAACAACATTCCGCTGTCAGACAGAAATAATCATTCAATATTGGAAAACTTCCAATCACCCGACCTGAGTGTAGTGAGGATAGCAATATCTAAACTCAAGCTAAACAAGGCTGCGGGAAATGACGGCCTTCCCGTTGAGGTTTATAAAGCCGACGGAGATGACCAACTCATAAGCCAAATCTGTTCGGAAGAAAGTATGCCTGAAGAATGTAATCTCAGCATCTTTTGCCCGATCCACAAAAAGGAGACTCTCCTCAACATCGCCTACACGATTCTATCTGCCGTAATATGTGAACGCCTGAAACCGTTTACCAACAACCTGATCGGACCTTATCAGTGTGGTTTGAGGCCAGGAAAGTCCAAAATCGATCAAATTTTCACACTTCGGCAGGTCCTGAAAAAAAAACCCAAGAATTCAAAACCGCTATCCACCACCTATTCTTCGATTTCAAAGCCGCATGCATTTATAGAGACGAACTATACAGGGCCATGTCTAAGTATACCGCCCAAACTCGTCCGTTTGTGTAGGATGACGATGGAGAATTCTCGCTGCTCCATCAGGGTCGGAAACGACTTCACTGACACATTCGATACCACAAAAGGATTTAGGCAAGGCGACGCGCTGTCATGTGACTTCTTCAATGTGATTCTTGAGAGGATTGTGCAAAACTCACGAGCCAACACCAGAGCCACAATTTTCCAAAAATCTGTACAACTACTAGCATACGCCGATGATATTGACATCATTGGTAGGACCCAACGTGATGTCATAGTCACGTTTGCTAGTATAGAGACGGAAGCGGCAACAATGGGTTTAGCAGGGAAAGACGAGGTATATGCTGTCAACACGAAAGGACACACAACATCGACGAATTGGACAGAACGTCACAATTGACAGATATAACTTTGAGGTAGTACGGGACTTTGACTACCTCGGCTCCGCCATTAACTCTGACAACAACACCTCGTCAGAAATTAAACGAAGAATTACTCTTGCCAACCGTTGTTTCTTCGGGCTAAGAAGGCAAGAAGGCAAGAAGGCTAAAGCCCTCACTCGAACTACTAAGGAGATCTTATATAAGACCCTGATCATCCCAGTCCTGCTCTACGGCGCTGAAGCATGGACCGTCTCAAAAGCGGCTGATGAAATCCTTGGTCGATTTGTGAGGAAAATTCTTCGAAAAACATTCGGTCCCGTTTGCGTTGACGGGCTGTGGAGACGAAGATTCAACCAAGAATTATACGAGCTGTACAGCGACATGCCCCTGGTCAAAAAACTCCGCTTTGACGTTTAAAATGGCTAGGACATGTAGAACGGATGGACCCCAATACTCCGGCTCGCAGAGTCTTCGATTCCCAGCCAGACGTCGGATGCAGTAGAGGAAAACCTCGCCTTAAGTGGCACGCACAAGTAGAAACCGACCTCAACCAACTTGGAGTGCGCAACTGGAGGCAGTTAGCTAAAGACCGGGCTAATTGGAGAGGCATGTTGGTTGAGGCCCTGGTTCATTCCGGACTGTAGCGCCACTTAAGTAAGTAAGATGTCCAGTTTATTGAGACAAACCTATTCGAGACTTAGCTACGTTGGTCGAGAGCAGCTGTTGAAATTTAGTAGTGACATCTGCTTCAAGAATGAGATGCCCGTGCAGTGAAATAACAACGCAAAATCATATCCTTTCCTTTGATCATTTGGCAATAAAAGTGGATGTTTCTAGTTCCACCCTGTGAGGTTTAGAAAGCGGATAAGATCTTGCATCCTTTTACCCGTGATGCCGCTAAGGTGGTCGAAAAATGGTTGGTCTAACCACACAGTCTGGTCCTTGCTAGTGCCGGACTTTTGCGGATGAAATTTGAGAAGGTTTCTCTCTCATTTGAGTTCCCGAAACTGCGGCATTGAGGATTGTATGGGATCCCTATTTTGGCCGCATGTCCTTCAATTGGCCAGTGCCCCGTGACTATCGCCGTAATTCTTGCGATATCTGGGTGGGTTCTAAATATTTAGTAGATCGCTTGTTCTGTTTTTGTCGTAGGAGGGCCATACTGGTTGTCTACCAGACACTATGGTGGATTCAGCTACTTATTTGGTAATGTTGCGATACTGAATCCAATGGGTGTTGACATAGGTGCAGGATAAAGGCAGAGCGAGAAGTCTCTCACTCAGTTGTTTGTTCTTAGACTCGGCAATCTTTGGTTCACCAAGGCGTCCAACGTTCACTAAGGCGTCCAACGTGAAGTGACTTTTTTTTACACCATTCGCTGGTTCTTCTCGTTGGACAGTCGGGCTCTGAATTCGGCTGCGACCAGAAATTGGTCAGAATCGACGTTTGCCCCTCTGACTGTATGTATTTCCAAGATACTGGATGAGTGTTTCGCATCTATGAGTACATGGCCGATTTGGTTGGTGGTTCAACCAATTGGAGATCGCCAGGTTGCTTTGTGAATTAAGAGTCGTAGGAACCTAGTGCAGTGGATAACAGTAGAAAATACATGTTGCATGTTGTCCGTTTTTTGAAAGCCATTATCTGATGTCGGTTTCGCGAAGCTGTGCCTTATAACTAACCCACCGAAGATGTTTTTCTTCTCGATTTATAGATTAAAATCCCTTGGAACGATTTTCACAACGTATTCCTTAAGCTCCGTCCAGAGGGTAAATGAATTCCTTCTAGATAGGGTCTTTAGTCTCATCGGTATGGGCAGGTCTACATAAATATAAGGCTGATGTTGCAAAACGTAGCTCTGATGCGGATCACAGGCGATCATTTACCGCCTTAAAGTCGATTATTCTTGACCAAAGTGTGCTTCCCACAACGAATGCGCATCCTGATATGTGCTGCCTTGGATGGCAGCTGCAATAAATGTTAATCATGGCTACCGCCATGAGGGCAGATTCCAGTTAGTAGCATCCGATGTTTGCACAGTGTGTACGCTCCTGGTGCATATTCGTAAGTCGATTTCCGTAAACGTTCCGGGTAGGGTTGTTATTTGAGGGGATCTGCTATCTCATGGCTAGCTAATTTTTTTTTTGTAAGCATGTTACCCAACATGAAAGGCCAGTTAAATTTACAAATTTTCCATCGGTATCAACAGTGCGCTGCTGTTGGCCTTTCGACTCATCCGCCACCATCTAGGTTCAAGGGACCTGACTTAGGCCAGTGGCACATTATTTACGAATTTGTAACTACGAATTGAGTGCGCATTCTGACTACGATTTTCTGCGTCAAACCGGCAGTGTCCCGGTGATATCGAACCAGTTCGGATTGTTTTCGGACTTCAGAACTACACGCATGTATACGTACGACTAACTCGCACACAGTGTGCGCGCTCCCATAGTACAGGTGGGCCAAAAGAGATCACCCTAATGGAAGATGCAGTTATTTTTGCAAATGGCCGCGACTGTCAAATCTGTTTTGACATTTTTGTACTAGACCGATGTAGAATACAAGTGAACAAGCCATGGATCGATACACTCCCCAAGAACGAGGAATAATCGAAGTGGACGATTTTACGACCAAAATCACAATGAGCGATGAGGCTCCTTTCCACGTGAACAAGCAAAACTATCGCTTCTGGAGCATCGCAAATCCACGAGTAATGCACGAGGAGCCATTACACCCGCTCAAAGTTACTGCATGGTGCGCTGTTCACGATGGAGGAGTCAGCGGGACATTTTTTTTTTTTTCGAGAACGCCGCTGGTCAAACGGCACCAGTGCACGGTGCGCACTATAGGGGCATGTAAACCGAGTTTTTTGCCGAATTTTACGAATTAGGACTGGAGGACATGTTGTTCTAACAGGATGGAGCAACGGCATACACTGCGCGAGCCACAACCGATATTCTGAAGGCCAAACAACATCGGATGACTTCTTTTGGCTCACCTTGTACTTGGAAGGTCGGGTTGGTTTGTGCTGATCCATACGTGTCGCAACAGTTGAATTCGTACGATAACGCGTCCATTGTGTGACTGGCCTTATCCTTCAGATTCATAGATGACCTGTTATCAGAGTTTATCGAAGCAGCTCAAAATAGGTTGTTTACTTTGTCTATCCTAACTTAGACAGTGGACGCGGTAGTTGGCTCCATCCTGGAAGCTCTTCCTCTGCCGCCTGGAATCGTAAGCTAGCTCCACTTATTTGGGTCATCAGGGTATCAAACTGTCCTTTTGACTATCAAATCCTAAAGTATTGTTGCGAATTCGCGGATTTTAGGCTGTTCAAGGAAACGATGGCTAGAGAAATTAGCGATGCAAAAAAATACACGAGGTCAACTCTTAGGGAAACTTTATTAGACTCTTCAATAAAAATGACAATCGAAGATTAACTGAACAAAAAAAAAGTGGCAGGCTTGTCATGACATCGATTGCTTCTTCTGTCAACAATGTCAAAAAAATGGGGCCGTTCATAGATGCGTAACAGTATTGTCTTAACCTGAGATTTACATGACTAAGAAAAAAGCATCGATGGAACTAACCATCTGTATGGACTGACGAAATGATATATTTCTACCTTGTAACTGCGAAATGCATCACACATATCCTCCTGGAACTTGGATCTATCCAGTTATCACTTAGTTGGATTTCCAAACACAACGAAGTGGAAGCGGATGAACTGAACAAATGCAGCTCAGATGTGAACCCATAAATAGCGGACGGACAGAAGTTCTCAAATGATTTTTCTAGAAGATGTAAAATCCAAGAGGATATAAAAGTTGTATGAGACTCTCCAGCTCTGCAGAAAAGACGGGTGTTCTGCATGATAGCACGGTATTTCGACATCTTGGCCGACAGACATGTCCTTTAAAGATTTTAGTAGTTCCATCATTAGATAAATGTGGTTCTGTTAGTCAAATGTCTAACCCTAACTGTACAGGGTTAGACATTTGACTAACAGAACCACAATGGGTCTTGAAGCTTCTTAGAGAAAAGTTTGTAAACTTGAAAATGTCAGGTTTTTTTTTAACCTTACTTACCTTCTTACTTAAGTGGCGCTACAGTCCGGAATGAATCTGGGCCTCAACCAACATGCAAATCCAGTTAGCTCGGTCCTAGGCTAACTGCCTCTAGTCGCTCACTCCTAGTTGGTTGAGGTCGGTTTCTGTTTGTGTGCGCCACGCGAGGTCTTTCTCTATTGCGTCTGCCGTCTGGCTGGAAATCAAAAAATCTGCGAGCCGGAGACATCGGTCTACATGTTCTGTCGGTTGAATCTTCGACTCCATAGCCCGTCAACTCAAATGAGACCGAAGATTTTTCGAAGAATTTTCCTCTCGAATCAACCAAGGATTTCTACATCTGCTTCAGGGTCTTATAGAAGATCCTACTTCTAAGTAGTTCGAGTGAGGGCTTTTCTACTGAATTGCCTTCTTAGCCCGAAGAAACAGCAGTTGGCAAGAGTAATTCTTCGTTTAATTTCTGTCGAGATGTTGTTGGCGGAGTCAATAGCGGAGACGAGGTACACAAAGTCCCGTACTACCACAAAGTTATATATGCCGCTGGTCACTTTCTATGCGATTCGTCGATGTTGTTGTTGAAGGATATACCTAGTCTCACCCGGCGTATGCTAGTATTTGCACCGATTTTTGGAATATCGTGTGTTGGCTCGGGTGTTTTGCACAATCCTCTCAAGAATCAATTCGAAGAAATTCACATGACAGCGCATCGCCTTTCCTAAATCCGACATCGAATGTGTCGGTGAGGTAGTTTCCGACTCTGATGGAGCAGCGGGAATTTTCCATCGTCATCCTACACAAATGGAGAATTTGGCCGGTATACCAAAACAAGACATGTACCAGCTCAAAATTGAAGGCCCAAAAACCGGTTACCTACAGACGGGGGCTTAATCGTCTCATCTAGCGATTCTTAGTCGATCCATATACTTTGAGGTATACTTAGCTCAATTACTGCTCTATTTTACAAACTATGTATCCAAACCAATATACCCTATGGGATAGGGTATAAAAATTCAAATTTCTGACTCTACAGGCTCGTTAGTACCCAGGGCCGAGCTTTCTTACAACCATTCATGTGTGCGTGTGTACTTCTTGCACGAAGGCTGGACCTCCTGTTTTATGCCGACTCCGAATGGCAAATTTTCGATAAGCTTTTCTTGACAATTTATACTACTCGCATGATTTGTCAGATCATGATGAGAGGAGGTCCAGTGAAAAATCATTTAGGTGTTGCTGCGGCTGGGAATCAAATCCAGACCTTCTGCGCGGCAGTTTATCGTACTAACCATCGCGTCACTAAGCTCGTTAGTAAGTTAAACTGCCGATTCCCTTATAAATCGCTATCCTCGAAACGATTCCTAATCGTTAGCACCACACAAAAAGAACCTTCCTCACACACACTGCGACATTTTACTATAATTTCATGACATATCTAAACATACAGTTTAACCAAAAGCACTTTGTGATAATAATTTGATAATAGTCATCTGGATACCATAAAATTATCCAATTACAAGGACATCCTGGCAGCACATACAATAAATTTATTATTAACATTTAACACGTCACTAATTACCGCACACTGACATCTTCTAAATGGTTTTCAACTCAATTACGCTCGTTTAGTGGAAAGCCGTTATGTGCGCTGACATCCTCACGTCAATTATCGACCCTGCAAATTGAAATAAAAAGTGGTCCCTTAAAAGCGCTTAATTTCATTTACCAAGCTTCATCATGAATGATGCACACATAGACACACATAGCCTCCCAACAAGAATGAAATGCACTTGCAATGTCGTCGCGTCGTGTCCTTTCGCTTACTCGAGCAACAACAAACGCTTCCTAAATATGCAAACTGAAGCGGATACGATGAGTATTATCACTTAGAGCGACAACGACACACAAGGACCTAACTCTAGAAAGCGACAGCAAAAGAAGTTCCCAATTCACATCATAAAATCTTGACTCCCCCACCGTGATGAAATTAGCCCATGGTGAATTTTAGCTAAAAGGACTCTCATCGGTGCCGTAAACAGTATATTTTATCGGATGCAATGTGGGTTGAGGATGAGGACCCTTTTTTTTTTTTTGTTTCCTTCACATACACATCATGCCACTTCTACCCATGATAGGGGCAATTCCTTCATCTACATCCCTGCCTGTCTGCCAAAAAGGAAGTGTGCTAAGGCAAGGATAACAATGTTGAAAAGAGGTAAAACAAAGGATATTCGGATGAAAATTAAACGTTGTAGTTCCTTGCTTCCTCTCAGATGTCAACTGCGTCACCTCCTGTCTTGTGCATGTAAAACCAATTTCAACAGAAAAAAAAATCCACCTTGTCATTCTTATCCTTGTCCATTTATGCAAGCACAACAAAAAAAAAAGAAAGGATAACAGTAGGATTTACACACACAACAAGCATTTCTCATGTGTGAGCTTGAGCTCACCTAAGTCAGTACCTGACATGTGCCATTCGTTTTAGAAAAATATGAGCTCAAGGCCCTCAACTGCATTCGCCGGCTTAGAGAGAAAGCGAGTGAGGGTCCTTAATTAAACCGATAATTTATACTGTCAAAGGATATTTTCATCATCAGGTTCATACTGCAGAGGGTTGCCATACCTGTTAGCGCTAATGGGTGGGGTTGGGTTTGGTTTGTCTTTCGTCAGAACTCATTTGGGATGCACGGAAGGGCGAAACAAAAAACGAACCCACAAACACACACACATACTCATAAAAAATGGTGTTATGTCATATATAATCCTTGATTCCAATTGTTATGGAACTTAATTACCAACACTTGTCCTTTAGTGTCACTGCTTTGCCCCGTGCCTGTCCGTCCGATGCGGATGCTCGACTACGACGGATTTTGTTTTATGCACACACCATTGCCAGGTCCTTGCCGCGACAACAAAGTTTTTACTGTGTTTCTCCGCAGTCGGACTCTCGGATGCAGCCAATCTTCTAGTCTCTTTTTCTGGATGGTCAACGCCTGATGAAATTTGGTGTCATCATGTGTCAGAGCGTATGAGTTAGGTATTGTGGGGTCTGAGAACTGATGCAGTCTTCCTGCTCAAAAAAAAAAACAAAAAACAAAAAGAAGCACGAGTGCGACACCAACACAAGGGATTGGTTAAGGATATTCGAGAATTATTCGAATATATATTCAAAACATTATTTGCATCCCACTGGATGGGTTTTGGGAATATAGAGATAAAACCGACTAAGGACATGCAGCTTGTACCTTTTTCTGAGCGCAATGCAACCACCACCACCACCATATTATTCAAAGCCGCAACGTTTTCTGTGGTCACTGGTCAGTTATGGCCATTGTGACTCCCTGTCTCCCTTCCTGCTCCTGTTGGGTGCAAGTGATGATAAGTGTTTGTGAGATGCATCAGCGTAGTATGCGCGTTCTCTTCCAGAAAGCTGTTTGGTATTGGGACTTGGTGTTTGGGTTGGAATTTGTAGAATTCATTGTTTTTTTTTGTATGTATGTGTGTGTGTGTGTGCTTGGAACGCTATTTGACCACATATAGGGATAATTATACAGTTGGCCGCATTTCTTTCGCTTCTGCCTGGTACGTGATTAGATACCACAATTATGAGGTGACCACACACAGTCTGTTACGTATCCTCTGGGTGATGGGTGATTTTAATATCACTCCTGGTCATTGGTCAGGCAGTGAATATGAACAATGTGAAAGGATTGTGGGGGAGGTTTTAGGATAGCTAACGAATCCCTAAGACAGTTGCCACTACTTTGCATGTTCGTTGTGATCTATTTAAAATTTCACTCGGTATGTCAATAGACAAGGATATGGT
The DNA here is from genome assembly GCA_949824845.1 of Rhingia rostrata. NCBI lineage: Eukaryota > Metazoa > Arthropoda > Insecta > Diptera > Syrphidae > Rhingia > Rhingia rostrata. The sequence continues at coordinate 147,233,011 of OX463755.1, read as the reverse complement.
GAAATACTGTTAAAGAATTTATGCAGGACGCAATTTAAGGATATGTGCGTGTCTGTAGATAAAGGTTACATGGAAATGTGAAGTCATCAACTTGTCATTTTCCTCTATTCAGCTATCCGTGAATATGATATGCGTGGCAGTTGCAATATCTAAGATGACGGACATTTTGAAATGCTGTCCATCCTATTCACATGATGGACGTCCTTTCAAATAAGTTTGGAGTTGGGAATTAAAGATAGCAGTTGTCATTGCCAAACCAAAGAAACGTATAGATGGCTGAAGTCGAGAGGCATGTTGAATACTTAAATTGTATACATAGGGGATGCGCCATCTTTTATATCGGTATGTGAATGATGAATAACTTTTCCAAAAACAATCCGATTTTTATGTATGAAGTATTTGTATTTAATGTTATTCTTAACAATTTGTTTGGAATAACCTTTTAATAAATCAACAATCAAATAGCCGCCTCCATTGACCAAAGCAAAAATGAGCTTTTTGCTGCGTTTTCCAAAACCTTTTCGAGCATCTCGGATGGTAGAGCGATGATTTCGTCACGAATGTTTGCCTCAAACTCATCAATGGTCTGAGGTTTGCTGGCGTATACTATGCTTTTCAAATAACGACACAAAAAAATGTCCGAATGGGTGGTTTGTAGTGGATACTGATGACCCCATCTCCTAGGAGGAACTGACCCTCCAGGTTGGGGGTTGTGTCTTGGGTCAACTACCCTCCCATGAAAAATGGTATTTGTTACGAAGGAACCGATAGCCTCGGAAAGGACGCATTTTATTGTTGACGATCCTGCAAAACGAAATAAAGACAACGACGTTCGTGTCTGCACCTGGACTGTGAGACCATTGAACATGAGAGGTGCAAGTGAATAACTAGCGAAAGCCCTTAACTGCTAGAAGACAGACAGTACTGCCATCCAAGAAATATGATGGGAAGTGCCGGGCAAAATGAGGATGAAAAACTGTGATATCTACAACGGACCGTGATATAGTGAGCAGAAACAGCGGCTATTCGGATGCGGATTTGTTATAAGTGCCAGACTTAGGAAAGAAGTCTTATGTTTCAAAGACATTAGCGAACACATTGCAACAATACGCATCAAGGCCAAATTTGCCAACAAAAGCAATAAATGCGCTCATGACCCGACAGAGGAAAATGATGATATAGCTAAGGATTGCTTCTACGAGCTCCTTGACAAAACTTATAAGCGACTACCAAAGTACGATGTTAAAATCGTACTGGGAGATTTTAACGCAAAGGTAGGAAGAGAAGACATCTTTTGCAGTATTGTCGGAAAACATGGCCTACACGATGATCAGCCGCAACTGATGTGCTAGATTTCTCGCGCCCACCAACAAGAAACCTGGTTTGATGAGGAATGCCGACAAATGCTCGCAGCCAAGAACGAGGTCTACAAGGTTAAGCTGCAGGTGAAGTCGAGAGCTGTCATTGAGCTCTATAGGCAAAGCAGGAGGAAAGAACACCGGCTATTCAGAAAGAAGAAAAAAGAGCAAGAAAAGCGAGTGGCCGAGGATATAAGCCAAATCTGGTCGGATGAAAGTATGGTTGAAGAATGGAACATCAGCATCGTTTGCCCGATCCGCAAAAAGGAGACTCTCCTCAACATCGCCTACAATATTATTTCTGCCGTAATACGTGAACACCTAAAACCGTTTACCAACAACCTGATTGGCCTTGGTTTTAGGCCAGGAAAGTCCACAACCGATCAAATTTTCACACTTTGTGAGATCCTGGAAAGAAGTTCAAATCGATACCCACCACCTATTCATCGATTTCAAAGCCGCATACGACAGCATTTATAGAGACGAATTCTACAGAGGCATGGCTAGGTTTGGTATATGGCCCAAACTCGTGCGTTTGTATAGGATGACGATGGAGCTTTCTCGCTGCGCCATCAGGAAACGACCTCACCGACCTTTGCTTGTGATTGGGCCACAGAGACAGTCCAGGAAATTGCAACGCAGATGAGCTTACCAGACAGCTAACTACCGTTTACATTCTACCGCCAGTAGATATGTTATGTCGTAGATAAGAGCTCGTTTGCCAAGTATGCCGCTTGCTACATATAAATTACAGATCTAACAGGATGCGATCAAGAATGCAAAGAGCTTCTGGTTTAAGTTAGGCCAGAGTTGCTTGGCCTTACTTTTAGCCAGAAGTGAATCATCTGTCTAACAATGCTGAACTGATCAAACGATAGCACCATAATTGGTGTGCTCACAGGACACTGTTGTATAGGGCTACATTCAAAAAGACTAGGCCTTTTCAGCAATGACTTCTGTAGTAGCTGATTGGACGAAGAAGATCAGGAAAATTTTACTCACCTTCTATGATCTTTTTCTGCTCTGTCAGGGAAAGGAATCTTCATTTGAGAGACTACTTCTTCTATAATCCTAGTGAGCTGGTAAGTATCAATGTCAGAAACCTCC